>QBDW01000707.1:0-61175 GCA_003261595.1 Maconellicoccus hirsutus
TCTGTAGTAACATGCCTACGCAGCAACGCGCGCGTAACTGTGAACGAGACGCTACAGCACAGTGGGAAGTACCGATTACGCGCAGCGCTAAAACTCGTCATTCAAATAATTTTTTTCTCAAAATTTACTGATTTTTGGGTGATGGGTCGTATAACACTTTTTGTTTGAAATAATTTCAAGATTATGTTGCAATTTTTTTGGAGTCCAAGAAGTCGATTTTCTTAAAAAGCACTCCAAAAAAATTGCGAAAATTTTGGAACCCTTCTAGAAAATCGAGGCATGGAGCAAAATGCCCCCTTGCCCCTTCCTCCCGACGACTTTACATTCACATTCCTCCCCGTCCGCTCTTTTTATAACAAACATCGCTTGATAATTTCAATTTGGAACAAAATGGGGACACCTCTGTTCTCAAGCTGAACACTTTAACTCATAACATTTCAATCACTAAGCCACTAATTACTCTCATCTACTCCAAAATACCTCCCATGACTGGTATTTGTTACATTACAAAAACATCATAACAAGGTTCTCCTTTATATTCACCTCGAAAAATAGAATAACTCGAAGACACCGAAGTCATTAAACCGAAGACATACTCAATGCACCATAGAACCCGTTACTTCATCAATACACATCATAGATGGTAATACGACTCCACATACGTACAATTGCGGCTTAGCTAATGAGCAAACCCGCTAGTAAGATTTTGGCGATCCATCACGACTTTCAGGAAAGAGATCAAAGAAGGAAATGCATTTAAGTGTAACCTCGTAGGAGGTATATCGCTCAAGGCGTAACTAAATAGCTGGCGCTTTCGCGAAATACACCTACTTAATTCACGATCGTCATTTCTCCGCTGTTTGTCTTTTTAAAGAACATTTTTTTAAATGAGGTAGCCAAAGATGTGAAATTTCTCTCGTGTAGGTGCTCTTATATGATATGGAACATAAAACGAGGATTAAAATTACGAAACCATTGCTTTCTAAGAACGTAAGCTTTTAAAGATAAGAGTTGTTGAAATATGCAAAAAATACCTCCAGAATCACGTCGCGTTCGTGTTAGAAAAACGGATACTAGTTTCGGTAATCTTGACGTAATTAGCGATTCATTCATGAATATCTTTAACCAGTTTCGCCGCGATATGAACGTGAGAGAATAAAACAAACACCGACGCTAATACGACGTAAGTAAAACAATACAATTCGGAAATCGGGTGAAAGTAAAACGCGATCGAATTGGAAAAATTCGTCGGCGAATTTTTTCCACACAAATTATACACAAACACGTACAATCACAAGAATGAACGGTGCACTACTGAATATAAAAAGCGTGTACCTGTTACACGAGTTGTTTACTTTACGCAATGTATATTTGAAAAATTACACTTTAAAAAAGTTGTCTACAGAACTCCGCCTCAGATAATTAACACGTTTTGACGTCGCAGGGCTGCCAACTACTGATTGAATTTTTTTTCAAATTGATATTCTTACGAGTCTCGCGAAACGAAAACGTATGTTATCTTCAATAATGTTAAGTGCAAATGCCCATATATCATATTGTATTTCGCCATTTAACACAATGTACCACATTTTGCGTATATGATACGTCGCACATAATGGTCTAGTTTTTCCATCGTTTGCCCTCATTCCGTTACGGTGATAGTATCACATTTTCAACATGTAAAATAATTTTAGCAACTTCAAAACCCAAGGTTATTTCGCATATTTCGTGATTTATCCTTGACCGTATAGTAGTACCTTAGCACCTCGAATGAATGAAAATTTCATCGCATATGGGAAATTTCATAAGCGGCTGATAAAAGTACAAGTATATCGAGCTTAAATAAACAATACGATTAAGATATCTCAGTAAATACGGATACAACAAGTACAAGTATCCTTGATAGATAACGATACATAGTAAAGGAGAATCTTATTATCTCACCTTAGCCATTACTTCGAGTATAGCTCGTATTGAACTGATATCATAACTCCACTCGTAAACATTCACCAATAAACAAAAAAACACGTACTTGAATAATTCAAACAATCACTACACTTAATACACAAACACAATCAAACAAAAAACCCGCAAAACTGATTAATTAAACGAAACTATCTTACATTTTGAGTGAGTTTATTACGATATTTCAACAGGATTTAACATAATACATAATGCACATCATGGCGCGTCGATCGATAACAGAACGACTGAACGAGAAGCGCGACTGACCAGTGTTGCCAGCCGAACCTGTGAATATCCAGGTAAATTATTTGGAACAGCGTAAAATGGAGTGTGAACTCGGTGCATTTATTGAATTTTAATATTATAAAATGAATCGCATCAACACAATGGCTTAGTTGGCATACTTTAGAAATAATTTACACGATGTCGTGTATTTCTATCGAGGTGTTGGAATTTATCGTTTGTTTTGATTACCTTTTGACGGATGATTTATGAAATACCCTGTGATATTGGTCTTTCTCATTATGTCGCGAAATTAATTAACAACTTGGGTTGAAAATTTTTGTAATTGTTTTATTCCAGATGGTAAATGTAATATAAAATAATAAATGTTGATATTTTATGATTTCATTTTTAATCGATTAAAATGTTTGGTACGTGAAAGAACGTGCATTTCAAGCTGGAGACTTGACCAATTAAATTTTGCTGTCACATAGTTATTATTATTGTATATCTATAGATTCTGTCTATTTTTTTTTTCATTCGTACTTTCCAATCGAATGAACTATAATTCTATAATTATCATTGCATTTCAGTGCACTTTTACTTGACTGTAACTGAACTGTATACTCTCAATGAACTGTCGCTGATGTTATTACTTATCGTATGAATACTTTTGAAAATGGAAATAAAATGATAATCCAACTCAAGAAGTTGCGAAACAATTATTACAACTTTACTTCGAGATTTTCAATTGCATGTGCTTTAAATAATGCAATAATTTCTTCTTCATATGTAATTACTTCATGATTTGTTTTTATCAATTTTATGCAAGAAAAAAATCGAGTTACTTAATATTCATTTACTACATGTTCGTGTGTATTATGTATTTTGATAAATTTGTTTCAAAAATGAAGAAGAATTTATTCTATATTGTTTAATTATTCATTAATATTTTCAAAAATTCATAAATTTAGAGAAAAACAAAAATTTAAATGATTCTTGAATTCTCTTTGATTATTTTTGGAATCTTTATTTACTGCAGGGTACAATGGCAATGAAAAAGGCAAAATGGTTATGACCGTGAGTAAAAATATAAACTTTGCCATGATATTAGCATACAATTTCCAAAGAAATCATGATTATATTTTCAATATTTTCCTTTTTTTTTGAAAAATAAAAGTTTGTTTTCCTTAAAACCTATTCACGCAACCGCATTTACTTCTTTAACCGTTAAGATTCGGTGATTTAACGATGCCCGGCAAGTTTCACTGAACATCGTGTTCGAAAATTCAAACGAGGTATTGTAAATCGCGATGACGAAGTTTACATTGCGAAAAAATGATAAAGGGCGGAAAATTAGAAATTATCTAAAAAGATATAATTCAATAATTCATCGTAATTTTACGACTCTCATTTCATTTTAATTAGTGCTACTTGACGAACCAGCGTTACTTGATCGCTCTAATGTCCAGCAACTCTCAGAGCCTTGATCAGGCTCTTTCCGAATGGAAAACCTTCAATAAAGTAAGTATTTTTTTTTCTTACTTTGATACTTGAATTTGAGAGGTTTTTTCTACATTATTTTCATAATTTCTCGAAATTTTCTAATTTATTGTTATGTTTGTGCTAAAAAAAAATCCATTTTGATCATCACATCACACTTTCATTTCAGAGCAAACAATTCAACGACGAATTCAACGATTTGTTGAAGCTAGGAGATGAAAAGAAGTTAAAGAGATTGTTTCTGTCTAGATTAGAATTTGGTACAGCTGGTCTTCGTGGTCGTATGGGAGCTGGATTTGCTTGCATGAATGATGTAGTTGTGATTCAAGCTTGCCAAGGCTTGCTTGAATATTTACAAAAAACTGTGAAAAATCTGAATTCCAAAGGGGTTATTATCGGATACGATGGAAGGCATTTTAGTAAAAGGTTGGTGAACCTAAGTTCTTCTATTGTTTCAGATATTTCTGATACTTACGTATTTTTTCAGATTTGCTCAGTTATCCGCTACCATATTTTTGTATGCCAATGTCAAAGTGTACTTATTTCCTGATGTTAATCCTACTCCATTTGTTCCCTTTGCTATTAAACTTTTCAAAGCAGCTGCTGGTGTAATGGTAACTGCGTCACATAATCCAAAAGAAGATAATGGGTACAAAGTTTACTGGGAGAATTCTGCTCAGGTAATTTGAAATACATTTAAACATATATCCATGTACTAATGTCTTTTAATTGTTTTAATTCCATTTTAGATAATATCGCCGCATGATAAAGGCATTTCGGAATGCATTATGCAGAATCTAAAACCCTGGGAAACCTCATGGAAGACCGAAATAATTGACAATAATTCTGAAATTATAAATCCATTACCAGACGTAATGGAAGCTTATACTAAACGACGGATAGATTTAGCATACAATTTAACAATGAATCAAGAAACCAACTGTAATTTCGTATATACCGCGATGCATGGCGTCGGATATCGTTATATCGATTACATGTTCGAGAAATTGAAATTTCAAGTAATTATTTTCAAATACGTGCAAATTTTCAAATTTTTATATTTTGAATTCATTTTTTCAGTCTTTAATTCCTGTTAAAGAACAAATGGATCCAGATCCAGAATTCCCTACGGTTAAATTTCCCAATCCTGAAGAAGGAAAAAGTGCTTTAAATTTATCGTTTCAAACAGCAGATGAACATAATTGTTTGATCGTTTTAGCCAACGATCCAGACGCTGATCGATTTGCTGTCGCAGAGAAACTCAAGTACGCTACAAGTAATACTTAAGCGTCGGTAATCTCTATCGCTTATTAAAGTTTAATTTGATTGAAGTTTTGACAAAATTTTAATCTTATCTTTTTATTGCTTCTTTTACCTAGAGATACCGGTAAGTGGAAAGTATATACCGGAAATGAAACCGGGGCGTTATTAGGTTGGTGGATGCTAGAAAATTTCAAGCAGAAAAATCCCCATAAAAAAGACTTATCCGATGTATATTTTATATCGAGTACTGTCTCTTCGAAAATTCTTCGAACCATTGCCAAAGCAGAAAATTTATCTTTTGAGGTAAATTAATTTTATGTTACTCGTGTTTAGGACAAATGTAATTGAATTTTAATGAAATCATTTTTAGGAAACCTTGACTGGTTTTAAATGGATGGGAAATAGAGCCGATGAATTAGAAAAGCAAGGCAAAACTGCGTTGTTTGCATTCGAAGAATCAATTGGATTTATGTGCGACGTAGAATGTTTGGATAAAGATGGAATTTCTGCCGCTTGCACTATGGCTGAATTAATTTTATATGCTAAAAAATCAGGACTCACGCTTAATGAAAAACTAGAAGAAATTTATGCCAAGTACGTAAAATATTTTATTACATCACCTTGAACCTTTGATACATATTTCGTGGCATGAAGTCCAATTCTTATCGTTGAAAAAATTAAAAAAAAATAAGTATAATTCTGAGTATGTGAAATGAATTAAACTGGCGAGTTTCTATAATTTATTCCGATTCATTTTACTACATTTCTCGCCAAAATATCATTTTCAATCTCGTGTAAAATCACTTTCGTTGTTTCATCATCGAAATATTTCGTCAATACAGTGGAAGCTGTTACATAAGCGACCAAAGAATACGATTTAAAATCACTTTGAATATCTGCAAACGATGGTATATCATTTTGATCGGCGTTATCGATCAATGTTTTGTAATATAATTCGAAAGCTTCGTTCCAATATTCATCTCTGACTTTTTTATTAATACATGAATACATAATATTCATCAAATCGTAAGCAGGAGGTGCATATCTAGCGCCAAATAAATCGGTAAATTTAATGCACGCGGGATGGCCTGATGAGTCATATTGAAATGATATTTTCGAGGTATTTAATATCCCTAAACATATCACCGATATAGGTTCAGGTTTCTTTATGATATTTTTCTTGATGTAATCATCAATTGATCCATTGAAAAAGTACAAGTTCTCCAATTCCGGACTTATTTCGTAATTACCGAATGAGGAAAAATTTATTTCGTGTATTCTTCTCATTTGGGGCAAAAATGCCAGCGGTTCTTTTACCTTGGCTGAGTATGAAATCGCGTGAAATTTACCTAAAAATTCCATAGCCACGAGTAGATGACGATAATCCCAAAATCGTGGACTAGCTTGTATATTATTCAAACGTTCCAAGATAATTACTGCGTCATCCTTATCGTAGGTTGCTGTTACGGTGCCATAGTAGAAATGAGCGAAATTTGAACTTATCTGAGAGTATTTTTCCATTTGTGGGAAGATCCTACGATGAATTGATATCTCGCTTAGAAAAGCCAAATGTTTAAATGCATAAGGACACTTCGTGTTGATAATCTTAATTACCAAGTCTTTCGAAATTTTCACTCCTTCGTCGTTTGTATAATTTAAAGTACCTGTTAGATCCTGCGAAAGTTCTATTTCTGTGCTGTCCGTTAAATCTTCATATTTAAATGATTGATATTGTGTGTTGGCTCCGAATACACCGAAATCAAAGGCTTGTTCTATTGTTGATTCGACACTTTGAATTTTTTCCATTTTACGTTTCAAGTATTCAGATATAATGCGAATATTAAACACTACTTTACACGAATGAGCTTGATTAGGAATACCGTTCTTATATCAAAAAAGTTAATGCAAATAAAGATTAAAATTGAATGCAAGATGACTTAAGATAAGTAGTAGGTAAGGTACCTAGTAAACACAATGATAAATGTACATAAAATTACATTCATGTTTTGTTTGAATTGTCGAAAAATGATTCCTGATGTATTACTCGTTGATAAGGTTCTTAATTGTATTATTTGTGCGTACCATTTATATGTAATAATTATATAGATAATCCTTATCGATAATTTGTTCAGACAACCAAATAAAAATTAAGTTCCCATTATTTATCGATATACTTTGTACTGAAGGTTATTGTTTTATTTGCGCAGATATGGGCAACATCTGTATTCCAGCTCCTACTATTTCTGCTATGATCCAGATGTCATTAAGAAGATATTTAATCGAATTAGAACATGGGATGGTGAATCAGAAAATGTAAGCTGAAATTAAAAATCATACGAAAATTGCAATTCAAGTAATTTATGGCAAAAATGTCATCGTATGATCGAAGTATTGCCTTTTATTATCTATTTCGTTTCTTTCGATCAAGCATTTTGTATTAATCCCAAAAATTTATTCTTTTGTAGTCCCAAACTTTTGCCAATAATCGATATTTTTTTCAGTATCCAAAGAGCATCGGAGACGGAAAATATAAAATCGTCAACGTTCGCGATTTAACTGCTGGTTTTGATTCGAGTATGCCAAATAATAAGCCAATATTGCCAGTTTCCAAATCCAGTCAAATGATAACGTTTTCATTTGAAAATGGCTTCATATGTACGTTACGTACGAGCGGAACGGAGCCTAAAATTAAATACTACAGCGAATTAATTTCTTCGCCTGAAGAGAAGTACGTAAAAACATGACGTACTTGAAATTAAATTTTATCGAATTAATACGATTGTTTGATTTTTCAGAGATATAGAAAAATTAAAACAAATATCGTTAGAAATGGTAAATATCCTAGTCGAAGAATTATTACAACCTAAATTAAACAATCTTATTCCAAAAAGCGATTAAAAAGTAATTAGTGCCTATTATTGCTTTGATCTCGCTAGTCATTTTTTTATTTATTATCATGTATAAGGCGATTGAAAATAACCAGATGCTTTCATGTAATGTATTTCTTCTCAGTATCTTGTTAAACTTTCGACAATAAATAATTGAATGTTTTTCATTTCTTTTACCCGGTCAAATCTTTCAGCAAGTTGTAAGATGCTGTAATAATGGGAATTCATCAAGACACATTTGACGTAATAGCTTGCGATATTAAAACTGACAATGGAATATGGAGAAATGTTTTTCATTTTCGTGTATTTTTATGCAGTCGGAAAAGTTTTAAAATCGGATTTAGCAAGTTTTCGCAAATTTCAAAAGAAGGAAATTATCTGGATGGAATCATTTATCAAGTAAATCCGCATTTAAAGATTACCGACGAGTTTGCGGTTATACCTCATTTTATACTTTTTCTTTCACCGAGTATTGAATATAAATGTTTTATAAGTTTTGGCGAATTATTTATTTGTATTTTGTTGATATAACATGAAAAGTGTTATAGAAATGAAATATGAATTGGGTTAAAAAGGTTTAATATTTTTACTCGCTTGATCTTGTAATTAATGATGGTTTGATTTATGTATTTTAAAGATGCTTTTAATTCTGAATGATGACGGTTTGTTTTCATCGATGTCTGAAGTTATCGAATAGTGTTTCTATTTTTTTTTTCACATCGATGTTTATTCATGAGAGAAGCTTCCTGTTCAAAATAATACCTATTTGAATATTAATATGATAAGTAAGTTCTCATCAGCTTCCGTACTAGTTGAAAAAAATTCAGAACGTGCCCAAGATTTACCAGTTTAATGGAAAATGGCCTTTTAAACAAAATAATCATATGTGAAGTCTTCTTGTACAATTTTGCTCCCAATTTGAAATGCACAGTTCAAACCGAGTAATGACTTTTCGCCTTTGGATGACCTTGAAATCCGCAAAAATAACGAGCAAGCGAACTCCTCTAATTTTGCAGTTCGGTGAAATTTGCGGTTTTTTCTTTGGATAATTGAATTCAAAAAAAGTTGATTAAGTTGTGCTTGTGCCTATCTTTGAAATTGAAGGTGCCAGAAAGCAATGAAAATTTATAAGCTATATAACGTCTTAAATTTTCAAATTACGTAAAAACTAGTTATTACCTTTTTTGTAGATCTCGTCGAATCCTACAAAAAAGGTAATAAGCTATTTTTATCTAAATTCAAAACCAAAAGCGCTCTTCGCCAAAATTTCTAAAAAATTGCCATGAAAATTTCAACTTCTTAAAAAATTACTCGGAAACGAATAAATTATCAAATCATTTCTCAAACCAATTCCTTTACAATTTATGTAAATAAGGAAAACCTACCCTTAAATATAAAATTGATTGGTGAAACTGAAAATACATCACAGCTATGCAAACCTCCAGACAGCGAGATTTCCTTGGTTGACATTTTCCTAAAATTAAGCTCGTCGGAAGCTCTTTAATGAGGCGTTTTTCAATTACAAGCTTTCTTCAAATAGCTAATTTAAAGTTAATTAAAAATACCCGCTATTTGTTTATCTATTGGTTATATCGCAAGACATAAAGGGTCGCGACTCCGGTCGACAATACCCGAACGAACCTCCCCCCTATTAACGGGTGCGTGTTAAAGACACGTGTTTTTAAGTTTCCCTTTACTACTCAAAGAGGGCGTTTCTGGAAAATCTAAAGTTTTCGACGGTTTAACTTTTATCACATAAACGTGTCGACTTCAGACGGTATTCTCCAGTAATATTTCTATCGCGAGTACAGGGATGTCGTGTGGTTGCGCTCGTGCGACGTGAAAAATCATGTACGCGTATGTTTATTATGATAAATAGTGAAAATCGTTTTGTAATAATCTTGCTGAAGTTCGCGGCTAAACTGAACGTATAATATGTTCGACGTTATTCTTCGTTATATTCCATTTTATTCTATTACGGTAATATGGCTTATCTCCGTTTTTCTTTCCGGTAAGTACAACTACCAAGTGCTATTTGATGTTTTGAATGTTGAATAATGCAGTTTTATGTTGAAGTGTGATAAATTTTTCACGCTCTATTATTTTTATTTTTTTTGATATAATTTTTTGTAAAAAATTACCTCCATGTATTTTTTTAATATTTTTTTGATAATTTTTTTTTAATTTTAATAAGCATAAATAAAATAGAAAATATACATAGATAATAATAGTTGAAAAAATTAATTTAATATTTTTTTGATTTTCAATTTGAATGTAAATTTTAATCGTGTAACATTTTCCAATTCAATGAAAGACCTAATAAAGGAAAATTGTTACTTTTTATCGTCTGGCAACTTGAACTTTTCCAAAGAATATAAGTTTTGAAATTTTACGACGATTATAAAAATAATGTGTTTTTTTGTAACCGAGGTTTGTGAATTTATGCATATTTTATTAACACCACCAACTATATAGAATTCTTTATTAGAAAAAGAGTAATATTATTTTACCTTTTGTCTGGTTGCATGGATAAAACATTAATTTAAACGGGAAATGCAATGTTGAAAGAAAAAACAAGTACTTTCTTGTAGTAAAACTTAATTTGCAATTCAAAGATGAAAATTTTCAACATTTTTATACATCTTTTGAACGGATGTGGAATTGAATTCGAGACAGGAATATCAGTAAATGAAAAGGTTTTAGTAAACAAAGCCAAAAAAAAAAAACTACAGAATGATTGAGTTTTTTTAATTAAACATAATTATTCGAGTTCGGGGTTAACTACCTGAAATAGTGTTAAAAATGAAAGAAATGATTAGTCGATGGCATCAACTCTCGAGTAAATAGGTGAATTTTGGAACATGTGTCAAATTCTGAATGGCAGCAAGTTTGTGAATGAGCATTCATTATAAGAGTGTTCTTTTGAGTTAATACATCGAATCAATAGATCAACGTTGGAAGTTTTGAAACACGATGAGTTTCAAATTAGAGGGAACTTAGGCAATTACTTTATTTTTGCATTATTACGTTTAATTATTAAAGAATTTTAACGAAGTTTTTAACGAAACGCGAACGTTCGAAAAGAAGGGTTGAACACGTTTTGGTAAAAGGGCGCGAAACTCGAAGCTAAACATGAACTTAAAATTTTCCATTCGGTTTCGTACTTATCTTTTCGTTCTTGTATTTTGAACTTTTGCGAGGCCAAGGAGTTTTTGGACTTTGAAGTCTTGCGTTATGAGTATTATGGTTATATTGACCACAATTTCGTGTTATCGGACCAACGAGCAGACCGTTGCTGCGAAATTTATTTCTTTCGGTATGGGTCAACTTTGAATCGGTGTCTGGGGTTTTGTGATGGCGGAGTTTTAGAATAAATTCCAGTTTGTGTCAGGTCTTAACGAAGGATGTCTTTTTACTTTGTTATTTTGAAGTATTTGAGGTAAATTTAAAGAGCGAGGTTCAAAGTTACGGTTTTAAAGAAACAGTCGCGTTTGCGCCACATTTGCCATATTACGATCTTCAATGGCGCTTCCGCGGTGAAGAAGGTTCAACAAAAGAATCTGTTTTTTAAATTATTCGCTGGAATGTTTTTCCATCATTTGATATTTCCATTTCTTGTCGTCTTAGTTTGAAAGTATTAAAATAGGTTCGCTATAACGATGCAATGCCGCGAAAAAAACATGGAAGAAGAGTTGCAGTTTCATATTTCTTATGATGATTCGCAAATTTAAAAGTTGCAACCATTATGGTTGGTTTCAACTTGTTATTAATGATACAATTATGCTAATACGTTCTCAACTTTTCCTCTTTTTTTTTTCATCCTTCTCCAGTTGAACGTTCGGATATATAACGGAGAAATGTTTCAACGTCGCAATCAAATATAAATATAGGTTTTCAAGACTCGAGAATATTTCTATTTGAAAATTCCATCATTTTTGTTGACATATTCAGATACGAAGATACCTTTGGTGGAAGAAATATAAAATAAGATATCTCACAAGGTATGGCATATTTTCAAACAAAACTTTCACCTCGTCAAAGTTTTTTTTCTTCGGTATAATTTCGCTCCAAGTCTACCCAAGTTTGCTATAACGAACTCGTTTAGTAAAACTATTAAAAGACCATTAGCGGGATTTTTTTTGCTACAAAGCTTTCCAAGTGTTGAGTAGATAAACGACCAAACTATTCAAAGTTTACTTCGGAGCGTTGTCTCTTCAGCATCGGCATTTCAGCCCCAGGAAGCCTCCGTTCGTGTTGGTTTTTCGAATAACCACTGCAGACTGTGACGATTTACAGTGAATTGACCGCATGTGTAAATATTCGCGTCAAAAGAACGTCGAAACGGTAAAGTGCTCTGATTAGCGTGATGCCATTTATTTGTCAGCGATATATGGCGATGCGAATTTACGTTGCGTCGCTAAACCTAAACCATAGGGAAGTTGTATTTCAAGAATAGCAGTTTGACAGCTTCAATCGATAGAGTAAAAATGTTTTATTCTGGTGAAATGTTGCGCTAATGCAGATATAAATTTTTAAGGGTTTTTTAATGTTGGAATTTGTACAAAGTGCTTTATGGCGGTATCCTGGATAAATGTAAATCTTGCCTAGACATCTTGGCTGCGGTCTCGTTATGATGAAATTATTTCGCTTCGGTGTAGATGACTTTTTAATGATTTTATGCTTTTACATTACCTGCTTATGCAGCGTTGTATTTGCAAAACCGAAACGGTGAGGGATTCATTTTAGAAATTTGGTTTTATTCCGAGATTTTAGCGGAGATTATAAGGGATTGGATTTCTTAGTCTGAAGAATGTGCTAAGCCTTATGGTGCTTACTGAAGTTGATTGAAATCATTGAGATGAAAATCTGAGTCTAAGGCAGATTCAATCCCTTTGGGCTTGAATAGAGTATTTGGTTATATTTAGGGAAGAAAAGTTTCATAATATTGGAAATTTAATAATATGGTGGAATATGAGCATTTTTTTCGTTTTTTTTTTTACCTAAATTTGGACGAGTTTTTGAAGATATCTAAAAAATTTTAAATATTTTTCGTATTAAGCCCCAACTTGCTGCCATGTTACCTGATATAAAACGATAATTTTGGTAATTTTTCAATAATTTGAAAAATTTTACATTTTCTATGTCTTGGCTGTGGCACACAAAATCGAAAATCGTCACGAAAAAGCGTCATAAAAAAGTGTCACAAAAAAGCGTCACGCGGTTATGGCAGCCGTTGTCATGGCGACATGTCATGCTTATGAGTGATAATCGTAATATTTTTATATCACGATAACATGTCACAGATGAAAGGTCTTTGTTATGGTGACATATCGTGATCACGAGTAGTGTACTATACGATGATTTGATGACAAGTCATTATCATGGTGACGTATTATGGTAATAAGTGACATGTGATATGTAATGACTTGTTATGATGAACGCCATTGGTATGGTGAAGTGTCATCGTCGTGAATGACACTTGATCATGTCTTGGTGATAAGTCCGATGACATGTCACGGTGACCTGAATAACACCATATAGTGATATGTCATGATGTTGTCATGGTAATGAGGGTGGTTATCATATGTGACGACAAGTCAGGTGATTATATTTTTCCTATCAAAACATGTTATGAGTCATTTATCCATGTTTACCGAAAAATATAATTTTAACATGGCACCATACCATGTCATAGATGACAATTCATTGTCACGGTGACGTGTCATGGCCAAGGGTAACATGTGAGCATGTCATGGTAGCTTGTCAAGTTACGCGATATGATGACAAGTCATTGTTACGGTGACGTGTCATGGTTATGAGTGGCCTGTGACGTCAAACGACGTCTTCTGGTGAATATCATCGTCGCGAAGTGACATGAAAATGTCACACTGTGTTGTGGGCTTGTACTCAAGCTGATTCTTTATGGTACAAAACAAATACATTTTTTCTCTTTCTTTTCTTCTCCTTAATTTTTTTAAATCGATTTTTTTTAAATTTTCCAGCCACAGTAGCTGGTATTTCAAACCGAAATGCACTTTAAACTACTTCGAAAGACTTTTGTTGTCGACGTTATCGAAAAATTGAAACTCGCCATTTCTTTTCTCATTCACTCTCATTAACGAAACATAAAATCAAAAATAATTTGAAAAAAATATCCTCGAATGTTACTTCATAATATAACGACCCATATAACCGAAAACTTGGGTCATTTCGCATCGTATAAAATTTAACGGAGAACTTGGTAAATTGAGAACTTCTACGGACATATCCGAAGAGATCTCGTGGAAATTCTTAATGGACAAATTCAACTTTTTATACTATCCCCGATATCCTTAACCGATACGAAAGTGGATATCTATCCCTATATTTTTTACCCTTCAAATAGACTACCCTGTGTACGTCACTGGGTTCATATTAGAAAACGAGAAAGGCATATTAAGCGATAGTCTGTCGAGGAAAAAGCTCTCAAAGGGAATACTTTAATATTGTGCGAGTTGAAATTGTTCAATCGAATTCAAATTATAGTATTTGTGAAGTATGTTAGTTGACAGAATCGGACGCGTGTCCTTTTGTAATTGGTAAACTTTTACCGGATATATTGGAACTTTATTGAAAAACTTTTAAAATCGTATAGTCCAATTTGACTGTATATACTCTTACAATAGTTTCGCATATATTATAAATTATAAATTAAACCCAATATCTTGTGGATAGGCGTGTTACAGCTCGCTGTAAATGTCACTTATTATTTTTTAATAGGATTTGTATATGCAAATAATGTTTCGAAACATGTTTTAAATTTTCAGTCACACGGTGGGATATATTTTTGACATTTAAAACCAAAGGAAAAGCAAAGTAAAATGATTTCTTCTATGAATCGTTCCCAAAATGAAATTAAGTTAAGCAACGTATGCGAAGTTTGTGTTTTAGATACGCTGAAGGGGAAATCTTATGATATTAGACGTCGGGTAAAAGGTCTAAGAAAGTATTATCACACGACCGACTGTCATTTCCAAAACCATAATTTAACTTTGAATTCGTTAATAAAGGAAAATTAGCTCGATATAGGTAGACTGGCGGCAGATTGTTCATCGCTACATTTCCAAGACCTTGGCAAATGTTTCCTTTGAAAAAGTCTCACAAGTGCCTAAAATTAACGACGCCGGCGAAAATTACGCTATACAGCTTCGTTGTAATCCGGTTTTCGTAAGGAGGGGTAAAAATTTAAATGGCGTTAATTAACGAGCATTGAAAATTTCCGAACGTCAAACAATTCTAGGTACCGGCTAATTAGGCTATTCGCAAACCGCACATCGACGTCGAATTAATTTCACTATACATTTGGGAATCACTAAAGCTACCGTTTAAATTATAGAAACTAATCAAAATTCAAATACTGTAATAAGGAAATATCGCCATAGCTCGACCACGGAGTAAACTTCACGCTGGAGTATATTTTTCATATTTTTCATTCGCTGTTCATCTTTTCTCGCGTAGTCGCAAGAAGCTCCATCATCTATAATTCGATATATTAAAGAGAAATTCGGGGGTAAAAATGGCTACCGAGATGGCACCGTCGCCGCGCCACTAAAAGCTTGTTACAAATAATTTATTACCGAAACATTCCGATAACTTGAGGCGACGCGGTTTTTAAAAAAGTTCAGAAATATAAAAACTTACCGACGTAGTAAGTTTCGCGAAGAAAGTTGCAAACGGTGAACTTTTTTGCTCTCGCCAAATCGTTATATGTAATTTCGTATTTTCGTAGCCGTAAATTTTTTTTTTTGTTTTGATGAACCACTTTAGGTGTTAAAGGTGAATTATCGCTTCGTAGTATTAGCGATGTAAATTTCCTTTTACCTTTGATAAAATTTTTAACGCTGTTTAATGTTCTCGCGTACAAGTTCACCCCCCTTTGTATAAAGCACCGCATTGACAGCTCGTTAGATAACAAACTTGGTCGTTCTTTTTACCATCAACATTAATAAACGATTTTCCGACGAATTTACGAGGTGTTGTATATGTAATTGAATTCTCGTTGATATGAAATATTAAATTTTTCTTCATTGCCATTGCATCGGGTAACGTTATTGCGGAGCTTTTGTACGAAGCTTAAGTGTAAAGAACCGCTGAAATGAACCAGAGGCGATAAGGCATATTTTCAAAACCACATTTTGTTTTTCCTTCGATGATTTAGCCATTTTAACGAATTCGAAGCTCAATACAAAAAATTACGTCGTAGGACGTGATAAAAATAAAATAGTTTATGAACTTGAGAAAAAAAATCGAAACTTCGACCTTTGATTATGTACTTATTACGTTTTAGATCTTTCAACGCACAAAAATTTCCTAGAAACGAATTAAATATTTTATAAATAGGCGATTTAATACCACGAAACTATCTAAAAAATAATTTCTCAAAATTGTTTACCACCTCGTCGAGTTTTGCGGTGATTTATCATTTCAACCAAACGTAATTCGCGTACGCGATAGAAATAAAGCTATAGGTATAAAGTACACAATCAATTATTTTTCCATTCTGCTAAAACAACGAGGAAACCGATATTGTCTTTATTATCTGCTCAATAAAAACAATTCTCTTTTGATAACATTTAATTATTAAAAGCCAACGGCGGAAGTGCACTCGCGGCGAGATAATTGATTCGTTTGGACGCTTTTTAATTTTTTATTGAGATTAATATCCGTATCCAATTTGGGATTATTTTTTAATTTTTTTAATTACGAGTTGGGTGAGAAATTGGGTGAAGTGGGTAGGTTCGATGATAAGAAGTGGAAAGTAGTATTAATGAGGATTTAATTTATTTAAAGGAAATTATTGCTTAGTCAGCACCATGTTGTTTTAAGCGACGATAGTGTTGGTTTTAAGAAAAGAAAAAAGTGTGGAGTAGTAAGGCCCCTGAGCAATTTTTTTAGTTGATCTCATGATTCCTTAGGAAATTGTGCTTGAAAAACTTTCCAAAAATAAAAAAAAAACTTTCCCTCTTTCCTCCTGAAAAAATCGTTGCTGATACTGATCAGGGAACCTTCCCAGGTCGCATTCTCAGAATTCAACAAGGAACTTGGCAAGATCGAAGTTCACGTCAAAAAAACCTCAAAGCCAAGTTTTTAGCAGTTGGATTTCATTATTCGATTTTTTACGAATATTTGAATTTTTAATTTTTAACTCCTCCAAGAATGGTTTTTTGTCATTACCTAGCCAACCGTTGATTCTATGGAAATTCTGATACCACATTATTTGTAGGAAATTTAATTTTCTACAAGTTCACTTATTATATTTTTTTTCGTAGCACGCTTCGTTTTTGAGTTATTGAGCAAAAACTTATTGACAATAGATGTATTCGATTCCAATGAAACGCGACGGCCAGTCGCTACCGCGTAAGTTACGTGCCAACTCGCGTCTCGCGTGGGTAATTGGAATCGCTCAATACAGTTTTCTATGAGTTTTTGCTCGATAACTCGAAAACAAAGCGTACTACGAAAAAATATGTAATGACCAAACTTGTAGGAAATTAAATTTTTAATCGTTTATGTGTTTTTGAAATTTCGATAGGATCAACGGTTAGCCAGGTATTGCCAAAAAACTATTTTTAGGGGGAGCTAGAAATTCAAAATTCAAAAATTCGTAAAAAATCGAATAATGAAATTCAGCAGCTAAAAACTTGTCTTTGAGGTTTTTTTGATGTGAATTTCGATCCCGTCAAGTTTCATCGAATTCTGAACGTGCGACCTGGAAAGGTTTCCTTGTGAATCTATAACCTCAGAATTGGTAAAATTTCTATCGAGATGAAAAATATTATTCAACTTTGATTATTTTGTCTCTGTTTCCCTTCCCCTCCAATCAATCCTTTTATTTAAACGTGCATATCGCTGTAAATACACATAAGCAACCATCATCAATTTAAGTTACCTACTTGGATGAAAAAAAAAATGTAAGTTGTGCACTCATTCATTGAATACCTATTTAATTTTAAAATTTTAATTTTGAAGATAAAAAATGCTAATTTTCCTCGTACATTTACAACACCACAAAACCTCACTGATTGTTTAAAAAATATAAAAACGAAAAAATTAAAAATTCCGAGCAACGTTATTATCACGAGATTGAGAAAAATAAATAAATGAATAAATATCACTCCGAGAAAACTTTCTTCTTAGCTATTATATTTAAAAACCCGCTGTTTCGAATCGCACTCGAAAATCTAATTTAAAAAGGAAAAAAAATAATCCATTGAAAAGCCAATGTTTACAATGCTTTTTACAAAACGTTGTGTTATCATTGCTTTATTTCCGCATCTACCCCATCTCCATTGAAATTCTAAATCATAATACATAAACATTGTACATCCTCACTCCTAGCATCACAAAGGGTTAAAAATTGTATCTATTTAAATTCTAAATGCGCTAGGTCTCCTAAAAGTCAATTCTTTGCATTCAAACTCCATAATCATCGTATCTGTTCTTCATTCATTATACCGCACACCCCTTTGATTATAGTTTAGTTGCCAATTCATGAATCCATTTTGAAAGGGAGACTGCGTAGAATCTCTTCGCAGGGAAAAGAACACAGGGGGGTCTTTAGATGCGATGTTTCTACCGTATTATGCAACAAATGCGCGTCTCTTTTTTACGTTATTTCGGTAAATTTATTTTCCGCGTAATTCGTATGTATAATCGTTGTATATAAAGTTCAAGTGAAGAAATTATAAAGTTTAAATCATCGTGATACGTTTAATTGAGTTTAATTCACATCTCACGAGAAGAACCGTTCGCATGACAATTAGAAAAAATAAACCAAAAGCAAATTAAACCTTTAAGTCGTCAAAAAAAGACCAGAAGCAATAAATCATTATTATAATAAACGTTATATACGAGCATAATGGTCGGGAATCGTTTCATTGTATTCGTAAATATTCAACGTTAAAAGGAACCGTCTTCTGTCCTTGTTTGACGTAACGAATACGTAAAAAATGAACTTCTATTAAGAATAATTGCTGAAAATGGCAACCTCTTGGAAAAAATATAAAGCTCTTGAAACTTATTACCATTCAAGGTATGTACGATGAAAGCATGGCAAAAAATTAACATTCAGGATTCGTATAAATGAAGGTAAAAATTTTCTTTAATTACGATAATGGCATTTGAAAGGTCGTATAACCATATCTATTTTAGCTTTGCGGTTTACTCTTGCAATACGAGTCAGGTTATCGGTGTACCATGTTTTATAAGGATATGCTAAACGTAGAGAAAGTGACAGTTGCACATAGAATCTCCCGATATCCTTTATACACGAGCTTTTACTTTATATCAGATGGACGTACTCATAATCATAAAGCTTTTATACGAATGCAATTCGCCAATTCAAACGCACTCGATCTCATTTTGTTTATTTAACCAACCAAAACGAAGATAACATTTGGTAGGTAACGTAAGTCCGAACGTTAATTAAAATCATCGCGAATGCGTTTAATCGTCGTCTAAATACATCGAATTTAGATTAATGTCAAATCGATAACTAATAAAAGCGAAAAATATTTCGTCCAGTTGAAATAAACACCAGAGCTGCGCACGTGAGACTTTTTCTCAAGTATTTGCCTTCGTCATCTCTCATAAGTGCTCTCGCAGCGGAGAGCAGACGACGCGATATGAAAGAAATTCTTAATTAACGATTTTCTTTTTATTAGATACCTTTCGTCGACGTATTCGTGCCACTAGACTAGAGAAGAAAATTAATAGTAATTTTCATTTCGCTTTAATTTATGAAGCTAGCTATATTTTAGCGTTACTAAAGTAATGCAGGTATTCGCCTGATAAGCGTGATAACGAGAAAAGGTGCAAAATATGGTTTCACTGTGTGGCTTTATTTATTACCTTTTCATTAATACAGGAAAAGCTTAATAATTTACCGACGTTTGGCTTTAATCCCGTCGCAATACCATGTTTCGAATTTAACCATGTTATCGGGTCGTATGTGTGCCGAAGGTGAGACTGATTTGGTGATACGAAGGTATTCGGAAAAACCAGACTTCTCCATAGTTTAGCTTTTTACCTGGTTTTGTTAGTTTTCGTTTGAAATACCCAGTGATCCTTTTGGTCACAAAATCGAATTAATTTATCCAAAATGATGATGGAGAATCATTATTTGATGTTTTCAAAGTAACATACAAGATCAGCAATTTGGTGAACGTGATGTCAGCTTATTTTCATGAACACGTCATAAATTAACTCAAAATAAAATCCATTAGACTCAAACAGATTATGAATCTACGAATGTACATAGTGGCGTAAATACGGGGGGAGTTTTGAGGACTTCCCCCCCTGGAGATCCTTCGAAAAATTCATTTTTTATTAGGAAAATAAGTGATCCCAAATCGAGTTTTTTGACTCCAAAAAAATCGCAAAATAATCTTGAAATTATTTCAAACAATAAATGTTATACAGCCCATCATCCAAAAATCAGTACATTTTGAGAAAAAAATTATTTGAATGACGAGTTTTAGCACGCGCGCGTAATCGGTACTTCCCACTGTGCTGTAGCGTCTCGTTTAAAGTTACGCGTGTTGCTGCGTTAGGCATGTCGCTACAAGCCTGGCGCGGCGTCACGGTGAACTAGGCGCTATCGCGTAGTGGGAAGTTTCACCCAACGCGCGCGCACAGTTTTTGCGATTTTTGACAACGGCCCCGGGGAGGTAAAATTTTGAAAAAAATATATGATATTTAGGGATCAAAAATACATCGAAAAAATGAGGTTTGATAATTTTGCCGAGGGATATAGATGCTTAAAAAAAATAAATTAAGTCGAAAACGCCCGTTTGAAGAGGAAAAAATTAGAGTGGGAGGTTGTTGATTTTTGTGAGGGTCTACCATGTACTAAAATTTCAATTAATTCCATAAACTGTAATTTGAGAAAAAAATTCCTATATGATTTTCGAAAAGAAATTAATTTCTCGAAAACGGGTGGGAGAGGTGAGCTGAAATTTTGGTCATGAACGTTTCTCGATGGTACCCACCTAATACCCAAATATCATCAAAATCTAGATCCTGAGGCAGATCGCTAATGCTTATCTGCCTATTGTAAAAATATACATTTAACTGTTTTGTGTTATGATTTCTACCCCCCCCCCCCAAAAGAATGTGTAGTTACGCTACTGGTCATGTTGACTTCTTCAAAATTGGAAAATAGTCACAGATCAATTCTAATCGACTCGTGCCTTTATATTCTTCAAAAGCAGCCTTTGCTGCATATTCGACGAGGAGAAATTAACGGAAATCTTTGACCGAGCAGTTATCAAAAAAATCAAGTTCAAACTCGACGTTATTGGTTCAAGATCAACGCGATAAAAAAATGATTAATGACGTCATCAATTTGCAAATGGATTTTTTCATATTTTCTGACATTTATTAGGGACTTTTTTTTATTTAAATAGATGAAAAATCCATCTCAAGACTTGAAAATACGAGCATGTCTATGTTAAAAATATATTTTCATGCACAAAAACATCATGTTGTGGAATTGACTAAACATAAAGTAATCGAAAAAGCTCGCCGAAAAGATACATTTGACATATTCTGAAAATGCTCTATCATGACGTCTATTTCCTTTAGAAGTTATAGAATTTGCAGTGAGGAAAAAAAAACATAAAAAAACTCAACCACGACGCAATATTTTATCTAAAAAAATAACACCTTTATAGAGCCATTTCTTAAACACCGAAATATAAAGCCATTAACATTATTCACCAATAAAAACGCCTTACCGACATATATACGTCAAATTGGTTAAAACTAAACTACGCAGAAGACATTTAACCGAGAATAAAAAATTAAAAAATTATAAATAACGGTAATTTTTTTTCGTAGCCGAAAAGCCAAAAAAAAGCTGACATTTTCTCGCAGTAAAATAAACAAAATTCAGCCACGAATGAAACCGTGTGAAATGTGTCGGAAAATTCGGAAAACTTTCCATTTTCCTTAGTTTTTCCATTATAACATTAGCGGATATTAAATGCGCAAAGAGAGATATAATGAAACCAGGGAGGTAAAAAAAAGGCCAACTTGAGGCTCCTTACGAGCTCGTATTACTCGGCTAAATAACGAGCGAATTTCATCCCCAACGTCTTGTGTTATTATCTTTTCCTTTCCAATAATGTCCTCGTTTGTACATTTTCATTACGTTGGATACGAACCCGTTAACTTGTATATTAGCAAAAGCCAATTGGATTTTCGAGTTTAATAAATTTTTGCCTATTACATGTGTATTTTTGTTTGTGTGCGGTTGCTAGTTGGTTTTCTTAATAATTCACCAAATAGACAGTCGACAGCGGAATTAAAATTTACTCACGTAGATAACGATCACGTGATGTGAATTTTTATCATTTTTGTTATATTTCAGAATTGCTTGTTTAATGTAACAGTACAGATACGTTAATTAAATCGGGTAATTTGGTGGTATTTTTTCTTCGGCGATTGATTTTCAATAATAGGTTATTTAAATAGCTAACGATAAATTGATATTTCCCCTTTTTACCTGGTAATGGCTGCGTGACTGAAAAATAATAGCACCTGTTTTTAGGTGTTACATTCTCCCTTTTATTTAGTGGTGTTTTTCTATTTTCATTGTATAAATGAAAAAAAGCCCGACGTGAGGTTTACTAGGGGAAAGTTTATCTTCATAAAGGGTGACTCTTCTTTAACCATATCGAAAAATATACTTTTACTTAGAAAATTGCTACAGCTGATTTGCCCGTTTGTCATTCAACAGGCGAATAAATAATAAAAAATAAAGCGTATGATTTGCAAATAAAAAATTAAAACTTTCGAAAATATTCGCCAAATAATATTTAAAAAGCTTTTTTTTCACTCGTTTAAATATTACATTACCAGATTACATTGTTATAAAGGATTTTTCCTCTTGAAAAGTTGCGAAAGTTTAAAGGCTAAAGGAACAGAAGCTATCACATTTAAATTCTCTCGAATTTGAGTAATTGCTTCAGAAAACGAGCCAAACTTTTTTTCACCCTGTTCTATAGAATAACGCGAAAGCAAGAAATTTTAAAGGTTTTCGTTCTTTTGCCAGAAAAGAGGTAACTTTTTCACAAAGGGTGAAACCAACGCTAAGGCAAAAATTCTTGTTTTCAGGTAATTTGACAGTTTTTTGTTGAATTTAATGAGAAACGTTGTTCCTTATTGTGCTCATCAGACAGCAAGAATTTTTTCTTTGTATTCGTAAAAAAAACCGCTCGTGTTTGGTGTTTTTTTTTACCTTTTTTCTTCTTTGGTCTCACAGCTTCACGTGTATCGTATTTGGTTTAATTTTTATTGTAATTTTACGCTCGCGAAGAGCTCCTTCGTTTCGAGTAGACTAATTGGATGGTAAATTTAATAAACGTTCGTTGTTTGGTATCTTTATACAAAGAGCTAAAGAGGATTCTTTTACTTTGATGTACGATTATCTCGCCCGATGTACGGATTTCCTATTCTCGACAATATGAAAGAATTATAAATTATGGATGAAATATTTTTAAATTTACGGTTACGTATGGGTTCGTTCGTTCAAGTTAGATGGAACAAGAGGAAAAAGGGGGGTTCGAGTTGTAATCCGTCTTTTTAAACGAAACACAAAAAAAATCGAAAACAATGAATGGTTTATAAAAAAAAAAGGAAATGTGGGTCGAACCGTTTAGAATTTAGGAAAAAATGCTAAGTAAGGAAGAACCGTATGTTGCAAGAAAAAAATACCACCTAATATATAAAAGTTTGAAAGTTTGATTTTAATGCTCTACTGGTTTTAGAAAGAACAAGTCCAAAAACCTTGAAGAATATATCAAAAACTCTTCATCGGAGATATTTCAACAAAAAAGGCAATTAAATTTCGAAATTATTTTTACCATTTTTTTTCCAAACGCCTTGTAATATAGCTGAAGTACCCTTTGAATATTTAAAAGACTCCAAAAATATTAAAAAAAATTTCTCATCAATAAGCTGGAATCGTGCTTGAAACGAATGCACGCCGTGGTATTATCTGTTTGATCCATCAATAACGAAATTTTTACACAGGCTTCTTTTCTTCATCCAAGTGACGCCTTTACTCAAGGGCAAATTAATTAAATTTTCATTCTAAAAAGTTATAACCATTTACGAATACGAAACCTAAAATCTTTAAAAAGCTTTCAATTATATTTTCTTTGGCTTCATTGTCGGTTTTGAATGTCAGAAGCAGGCAAAATCGGTGAAAAAATATTAAAATTTCGTCAATCAATTTTTCCTCCCGATGAAAATTTTCCATAGAATGCACTTCATTTTATACGCGTAAAATTTCATCGATTCGAACGTCTTTTTTAACCACCAGCTTAAAAGTCTATCTTATGAAAAAAAACCTTCGGTATTGAAAATCATCATCTAGCGATTTTGATCTTATTACACTCGCAGCTCACGTTTTTACACGCTTTCTTTTTAAAACATTTCCAAAGAAAGTTTTCGCGTTCATTATAAACATAAATGTAATTTCTTGTTTATCAAAAATATCGAATGCTTGTGCCGAGTTTGAGAACAGTTATTAAATAAAGAAGGGTCAAAAGTATGCCAAAAGCTATTTTTCAAACAGGAAGATGTCTTCTAGCTTTGGGTGGATTGCGTTAAAATCCGAAAACAGTTTTTCTCCCTCGACATGTTTCTTAAAATAACACGATTTTTCTTCGCTTTTTTTCATCCAATAAAACCTATATACGAGCGAATCAAACGATCTACATCTACGTAAAAAATAATATTTCCTAACCTCCGGCTGTTTATTAACATAAAAGAAAGAATTTTTTTATAACGCGAATTTTTAATCAACTTTTATAATCGGTAGCGAAATTTCGCGTTGTATTTTTCCATCGACAGAGAAACTGATTAAGTGTTTATAATTAATTCAGAAATCCGACTCGGTTTGGAGAAATTTTATGAAATTTTCAACTCTTAATTAATATAAACTTTTTGGTCGGATTTCCAATCAATTTGTTGTACGTTTGTGACGGTTGAATTGATTTTTTCATGTGGCTGCTTTGTTATTACCTCACCCCAAGTTCGACAATTATGTTGGCATATTAAAATTAGCATTTTATGAATTCTTAACATTTTACCAAACCTTTTAAAGAACAAGTTTTTCAATCTAAAGTTTTTTCACGACGAAAAATCCAATTTTATTTCAAACTTTTAAGCTATAAGTTTGAAGTGTTTTACCTATATTTAGAATGTAAGCTTGATTATTGAAAGAAAAAATAAAACAACTTGTCGAAATTCACCGTCATGGGAATCAAATGGCGTCGTTATATAATGCGAATCAATACAAAAAACACGAGGTTACAGTAATTTCGCAAATCTTACAAATTTCATCGATGTTTATTCGATTTTCCAATTTTAGTTGATATAAAATAAAAAACTTCTTGATATGTGATTAATTATCGAGATGTTGACAAATTCCATTCCAAAAAAAAAAACTTGGTAAATTCCTTTTTTTTAATACTTTCGAATACATGCGAGAATAATTAAAAAAGTTGCTGTCACTGTTGTGACGAAACATCGAATAAAAAAACAAAGTAAATTCGATCGTGTCGTAAATTTGAACAAAGCCTTTCGACATTTACGTCAACGTTATGTGTTGAACAGTAATCTTGGCAGTAACTAGCCATGCAGCACCCAAATACTTATAAAGGAAGCATTTACGTGAAAACGCATCCGGGCTGGACAATGATGTGATCGGAATAAAGTTTATCGAATTTTCGGTTTTAATACGAAATAGACTACTTCGAATTCTGGCGACATATTTGTGTTGGTCCCTTGCTGTAGAGTAAACGCTTACTATATACGGGCTCGAACACCGAATACAATGCCTTCTTTATGCCTGAAATGTTACATCCTTTTGATAAACACGTTACAGTTTGCGTAGCTTACGCGATTGAAATTTAAAATTAATCGATATTAAAAGTATCCCGTGAAATTTGCATTTGCCAGATTATTAATGCAGATTGTGTTAATTTTTGGACCAGGATTATCGTGCGCGATGAAAGGTTCCATGAGTTTATACCGGGGTTCTCATCATTAAAAAAAGTAAATGAAGGAAGAAATGAGGATATTTTTTCAAGGGCAAAATGAAATCGAAAATTTTAAATTTATCTCGAAGGTGAATTTGCAAAAAACATTAATTAGAAATGTTTTGCTCGACAATTTTGAAAAAAATTTTGATTTGTCATCTTGCATAAAATAATCTATTATTGAGAATTTTTTCAGAATCGTAATTAATAGCGTTATTTTTTGCAATTAAATTAGAAAAGTAGAAAAAAAGTACACGGTAATGTTTTAGATAAATTTTTTTGTTAATAAAACTGGCAACACTGATTCTGCCACCCTATTTGAAACACCCTTCGCGAGTAAAATAAAATCAAAAAATAATTCCAGCTATTTGATGAGATGCAGAATAATCCGTATGCAGAATTTTCTAATTTCCACCATCTTGAAAAATTCATACTTACCATCACCAATGTATGTACATATGGTTGCAGTTCTTATATTCATCAGGCATATTTTCATTAAAAATTTTGAGACGACGCGATGCTCGTTATCACAGTTAAATAAATACCCTTAATTAATCACAAATCAGACAACTCGTATAAAAGTAATATTCGCCATTGTTGACTAATTTTCATTATGTTTTACCCCATAATTTCACATTAATTCAGCGACCATTAAAACACGATAATTATTTAATTAAAAAATTTATTTTCTTTTGTTTAATGTATTTTAATTACTTACGAAAGCCAAAAGAAACCTTACAAATTTTATTTTATCTTTACAAAATTAAATTTACCCATCCAGCGCTCATAAATTGTAAAAGACATTCCATAAAATATAAATGATAAAAGAAAACCGTCAAAAAAATCACGAACGATTAAGAAAACATAAAAAAAATATTCCTCAGACATTTTTGGTAAAAATGCGATACGTCGTTTATTCTTTTAGTTTAGAAAGCTACCACATTAAAAGAAAAAAATCCTAACGAAGAGACATTTTGAAAAATGTATAATTTGATGGAAAAAGCAACGAAAGTATGGTTCGTTGTAAGAGGTCAGATTTCCGGTGAAATTGTGCTGAAATTATAAATTAAAGGATACACGCCACTAATGATCTGCCTCTAATATAACGAGTACTAACGTTTTTCAAAGTGTTTTCCTTTTTTTCCAACAATGGTTCTCAAAATTTGAGTTTTTTTACGCGATGTCTTTGCGAATTTTGAATTAAAATTTTAAACTGATTAAAGAATAAATCACGACGTAAAAGAAGAAAAATTACGAATGTTTTTTGGATGTTTTCCAACATTCGGTGGAATATAAAAATTTCATGGTGAAATTTCTTTTCGTAATTTACCACGTGTTATCGAGGACGCCATGAAATATCAATTTTATCCTTATACAAACACGTATTAGAAAGCGAAAAAATGAAAAATTTATACGGTCGAGCAGAAAGTTAAACATTTACAATGTGTTTAGTTCGATCAGTTTAAAGTATTATAATAAAATACAAATTGCGAAATTTCCCTTTCCAGTTAACCTATAAAATTAACCATATCGTGAAATTCGTTCAATAAACGAATCAACCGATAATACGAGAAGTATCCTTTAATCAAAATTTTTATTATGTACGAGCAATCCATCAAAGATGATTCATCACAGTAGCAAACGCCAAGTGAACCGTTAATGTGTATTTTTTTATAATAACTATACAGACTGTCCCCGTTAATTTGATCATAGTAACCGCCAGCGACCTTTGAAAGCAATACATGCGAACATATTTTAAAACTTTCCCTTGTAATAACGCCGCTTATCAACCCCCCTAATCACAACCCTATTCTGATTACAGATACAACGAATGCACTGCTTCCAATTAACATGTTCATTGTACTACCCTCAAAACTGCAGCACCCGAGGGTTTTCTTTTATTTTTGCCACTCCTTCAACGTGGCCGGATTCTTTAACGTTTTACCCCCGTCGGCAAATCTAATATTGGTTATTGCAAAATGATCCATACCATTGATAAGTGTTTAGCGTGAAATATTTTTGTTTATTTTCAGAATTAACTGTGGGATGGGTTCGCTTTTTTTTTTTCGGCCATGCATGGCGAACGACGATCACCTAATCCTTGACGCAATTTTGCTCACCAACGTCTACCTTGTTTGAGATGTGTGATTCGAACGCAGACGTCATACGAACCCTTTGTTAAGGACTGCGTCCCTAGAGAATTGTCGACTCTTTGTGCCAAATAAGTTCTTCTGGCGAGAAGATTAAAAAATATTTTCACTTGGATATTTCCGACGAGATAGTATTTTTTAAATAAAGTCATCTGTAAGGCAATTTATTAAAAGGAAAAGAAACCGCATCGTATCTGTCAAATAATACTCTCTCGTATAAATTCTTCAGTCATGAAATTACACTTTGTGATCTTCTCGCGTAAAAAATACCATTGAAAGAAATGTTTTCGACTAGATGAAATATAATAAAGTGTTGCCATTGTAGTTCAATTTCATCGTGAACAGAATGAAAAATTCCAAAGAAAAGTGAACAAAAGGGTTAAAATTTTTAGATTAAATATTTTCCAAATAAACTTTAACCGCAAGACGAACTATGAACTTAAAAATTAAATTTTCATTTAACTTTTCAAATCATTCATAATTACAAAGATATTTAGACAAGGCTACTTGTCATTCGAAATTTTATTCTTAAAATAGGGTGCGCAAGAAAACGAGGGAAAAATTACCATTAAATATTAAAACGAAATCCATAATAAGATATTAGTTTAATGAATTTTAAATTAAAACGTCCGTCTTAGAAATGGCCCAAGTAAATGGGCACGGTAAATCGATTAAAACAACTCAAAACGAGGAAATTCAGTAAGCTTAATTATAATAAACGGTACTTTTGTTAACCAGGTGTATTGTACCTTGAATTAAGATCAGAACCCTTTTCAACAATGCT
Organism: Maconellicoccus hirsutus; assembly: GCA_003261595.1. Taxonomy (NCBI): domain Eukaryota; kingdom Metazoa; phylum Arthropoda; class Insecta; order Hemiptera; family Pseudococcidae; genus Maconellicoccus; species Maconellicoccus hirsutus. Next base: position 28,865 of record QBDW01000707.1, read on the forward strand.
AATAAAAAGTACTCGCTTTGAAAGTGTAATAACAGAAATATGTTTCAATTGGGTTCTCGGGTATTAAAAAATCTATATTTTTACCAATAATTTTAGTATGTTGAATGTTTAAAAAAAAACAAACACTTAGCAACATATGCTGCTGTTTTAAAATACAAAACTTGGTAATAACTGTTTTTCATTTTTAGCCATTTTTTACTGTCATATAGTCTCGGGTAATTATCTACGTAATTAACTACATTATAGGGGGCTAATTGTGTTATTAAATGTTTTTTTGCGGCCTTTTTTATACCCCGTAACGTTTCAACGTAAAAATAACATTCAACATAAGGTAAATTATTTTCACGTGTATCATCGATTTGCCTTGATAAAAAGTTTTTACTTGGTGCTTTATAAGTTTACGACCAACTTTTCATCTCGGTTTGATTTCAGCTTTGATTCACGAGTTTATAAAAGTTTGCATATTGCGGTATTCCATAAATTTTACTATTTATTGTCCGAATTTTCGTAGGAATTTGTTCAACGAAAGGATGGAATTCCGGTGAACAAATTACAATTTAGTGAAATTTTACGATGAAGTTGATAGTTTTGACTTTTCAGATTTCGTTTCAAAGTTCAAACCAAAGTTAGTTCGCTGAGAAATATACCTTCGTGGACTTTATGGGCTTTATAATTGCTGATTTATGGATTTTCTTTTTTTCTTTGTTGTTACTAAGTTTTTGTCAAGATAAGTGTTATTTTATAAAGGAGAATGAAAAAAAAAACTTAAATAATGTATAATTTTTTGAACAAAAAGTTTTTTTATGTTAAAAATTAATTAATGCAATTGTCCGTGTCCTAGCCGAAAACTAGATTATGTTGTTTTGTTTTGGTTTCTTTTAATTCGTTTTCATTGTTTAAATAATTCAATGAATAACAAGGTAGTTTTTTTTCTTCAAGAAGTATTAATTGATAATACTTAATTTACATGTTTAAATGAATAATGAATACAAATTATGAAATAAAATCACAAAATGTCAAAGTTCCTACAGCTGTTATCAAACTGGTTTACTCTTTATCTCTTATCAAAAGCTTATCACGAAAAAAACTTTAGCAATTGATGTAATTACAAAATTGGTAACACTGATCACAGATGACGAAATTGAAAATGAAATAATCTGTGATTCGAATCTCGAAACATTAAAATGAGCCGCGCGTTTTTCATGTTATAATTAATGATAATTTGCAAACTAAAATAATTCTTTTTTTATTGTGAAATTTGTTTTTTAAAAAGTGTAAAAAAGAATAATACTGTGTCTCGTAGTTCATATGTACGTCGCTTCGCTGTACATCACAAAACAAACAAGCTTAAGCTACCTAATTTCATATGACTCACGTAAAATGGAAAACAGTAGAGAGCTTCTTGCAGTAAAAAACGAAATGGCTGAAAATCCCAAGTAAGTGTTTACAAATTATAAGTAGCCCATATAAATGCGAGCTCACAGTGACCAAATGTTATCTTCAAGCTGTTTACTCAAGCTACTACCATAGGTAAAGGTATCCTGTAACCAAGTCCAAGCCTCTCAGGTTTCATGGAGATTTTTATCATACAAAATTGAATTAATGAACCATCCAACATTTAATCGAAGTTTCATTATCGTCGTGGTATTAAATCAAGAAGCGGGTATCTTTTAGAATTAATCCATGGTCCTTTGAATACGAGTGTACCTCAAGTGTTTGATAATCATACGAGCTGATGGAGTAAATATTGAATTATGTAGGAAATCAGAGTTTCATGCATATGTTTCAATTTCTTTGAACTTTTTGTACCTTTTTAACTCCACATTTGTTTCTCAGTACCGACATCTGCATGTATCGTCAATAATTTGAACCTAAGTGTCACAGATTGTACCAAGTTCTTCGTTCTTTGTGATATACCGTATCCTGTTTTTATTCCTTTTAGTGAAATGAGAAAAAGAAATGAAATTAAAACAGAGCCATGTCAGCGTGAGATTAAGAATAGCACGAAAAAAAGCCAAGTTAATGTGAAAGGCGGCACAAAAACTTGAATCTATAAAGTTGAAAAACGTTCAACGTTAAATTGTTGAATGTTTTATTAAACTCGTTGCGTTTTTCCTTTTTTTTTTTATGGAATAAATCCCGTGTTTACATTTTCTCTGAATCTTGTTTCCTTTCTAATGAATTTTTTGGTAGTTTTCCGATCTCCCGTTGTGGCATTTCATTGATGTCATTTTAAATGCGAGATATATTACGCGGCGTTAATTTATTCGATTTTGATGACTACAATAATTTCGTTTTTTCTAGAGCAATTATCTTTCGATTCTTGAAAATATTCATCGGCGAATTCGAGTGCTCGTGTTGAGAACTCTTCTATTGATTTTTTTTCGTTTCTATAAAGATATCACGAAAATGTCTTCGAATCGGTATTATAAGTTTCGTTATAAGGAAAATAAATCTGGCCTGGTTTTAATTGTGTTTGTTTACAAGGCTAAGACGATATTTTGGTATTTGCCTTTATTTTGCGTGTAAAATACGTAAATTGAACTTGTAGTATTTTCGTCATGGTAAAATTTATAAAGGAAAGAAAATTTACGAACAAAAAACCGATCGTTTTCTTAATCTGGGAATGTTTTGGTGCGAATATCGGACGCGATTGAAAAATGGAAAGTAGGACGTGAAATGTTCGCGATTGCTTCGATTATATATTATTTCGAATAAGAAAATGGAAATTCGACGGTTTGCATAAAAATAATTGAGGTTGTCGAACTTGCAGAATACAAAAATACCATTCGTATTGCCTGAAGTTAAGAAGTAAAAGAATAGAAAAAAATTGCAAAAATTCCATAACGCGTTTTAATGTTACGTGAAATATTTTTCTAGCGAAAATAAGCTTTTAAAAATAGGCTTTCGACATGAATTTCAATAAAGTACGATTACAATAATAGTACTAAAAGTTTGAATTTAATTTCGCGACTGGTTAGTCGAAATTTAATTTATTTTATTCTTTTCTCTCGTTAAGGCATGGTAATTTGAGCAAATGTGTATAAGATTAAGGGCTGTTGTAATATTAAAAAAATATAAATTGAGTATAAATTTTGCTGATGGTATTCTAGCCAGAGAATTTTTTCCTTATTAAACAGATGTTACCAGATAATAGTTTTTTTTTCCTCCGGTTCAATGATTTTCGCCGCCAATCGGGATCATGTAAAGCAGCGTTATTTGGAATCTCGTACACTGTGTACATGTATTATCGATAAATGATGCTTTTTTCAAAATATAATGAACTTTATGGATAAAGGAAATGAAATTTGATTTTTTTCTTTTTTCGCTTTTTCGAGTACTATATCGATGCATATCGGTATGAAAATTTTTAGGCTTTTGAAACTTATTATGTTCTTTGACTCGTGTATAGGATATTTTCTGTGATCGCATTCCATTCTCTATGGAATTTTCCAGTCACTGAATTTGACCGGATGTTCTCAATTTTGTAGATTCTTTTTACTGCTTTGATATACGTTTCGCATTGATGTAAGATTTTCGAGAATTTGGATTTTTAATAAAATTATTTTTGGAAAAATTGAAATGAGTGTTTGGTGATGGAATAGATGCTTGGTGTTTATTTGACGAAGCGAGTAATACGTGGAATATTTTTAAGCGATTCTTTTTCCTCCTTTTTTCCATTGTTCGCAAAAAAATGTATAAAAAGGTCATCATTTTTCATTTTGTGATAATTTTTTGTAACCGTGATTTCATGAACAGGAATTCGAATTGAATAGTTAATTTTAGATGAAATGATTAAACGACATCTTTATTATATCAATTTCTTCGGCGTAATATGACGTCATATGTATCTCAGGTTGGATAGTTTTCCGCAGGACGAATCAAAGGCCAATTTACCCCTGAGAGTTTCTAAAATCACCCTCAAAAATCCCATTACGCCATCTTCATCCAATACTCTGTTTTTGAATTGAAATCTTTGATGAGGTTGCGACGATTTTTTTTCAGTGAAATATGACGTCAATGACGTCATCACCATTTCTTCTCTAATTTAATTTAGATTTTTGAAATTTCACTAAAGACTGTTAAGTTTTTGAGGTCGCTGGGATTGTTCAATTGATTTTTCGATTTTTTAAATAAATTAAACGAGGTGGTACTTTTTAATGATCTCGCATCGTCGGAGTCTGCGAATTCAAAAATAAAGTAAATTCATGCGGATTACATATTCTGCAGAATAATCGCGATACTTCATGAAAACCAGACCACATTATACGCGAAAGAAAAATCTATATTCTTGCGCTTGAAATTGCAGCCATAAAGCTCGTAAAATTTCCTTAATTTCAAGCCATTAAAAAATTCACCATTCGACGCTGGTTTTAAATTGAAAGCAAAGTGTTTATACGAGATATTAAAAAATATATACGATTGGGGTTTTTACAATGCGGAGGCGCGGGCGAGAATGAAATTGCTTATGTATAATAAACACGAATGTTAGGTTGAAGATAGTTGATTAAAACAAAATTGATTATTACGTTATCGTCACTATCTTCTGTGTATTTTTCACGCTGCGACTCCGCGATTATTAATAATTTCTAGAGAGAGAAAAAAATATACGCTCAGAGAAAGACATAATGGGAAAACGCGCTGCGGCAATTTTTCCGCATAAATCCAGATAAACGCTAATAAACATATCAAAATTGTAATAGGCTCGCCTTTAAAACTAAACACAATAAATCAAATTTATGCATGTTATCTACCTGCTGACAACTTAATTAAAATCTGTTGATTTATGCGTCTTGTGACCGTAAATGAAGAAAAGTTTCGTATTGCGCAAGATGTGCTAAAGGTAGCGTATATTTGTCGTATGTACGCGATATTCGGCCGAGATCCCTTTGGTGTGAGGTGAAGCGTATGTTTGTACGAAGTCTGTTTTGCGAGCTGGTTTGATGAAAATTAAACTAAGAGCCGATAAAGTACCTTCAAGTCCGGGATAAAATATTGAAAAATTTCCTATACGACGTTTTAAAAATTTACTACCGTGATCTTACGTATTAATGGGTCCGTGCGGAATACGCGGCATGGCGGGTTGCGTGCTAAACGAAGGGGCCGTTATTACCGTATGTGTCACATGACACGGTAATTTCGGTTTGCGTTGCAAATGCGCCTCGAGAAACAACCCCGGTAATTCCCACAGATCACATTATCAAGAATCTTCTCTCTGGTATAGATGCAATTTGGAACACGCAGGATATTTAAGCTTTTTTATTTCTGGGTCGGGTGAAGAAACCCTTGAAATGTGTCACCAAGAGATGGCTTGTTTATTTACCAATTGCGTATAAGGTTTTGTGAATGACAAAATAGTACACGTGGATATCGATGACGGAAATTGGTCGTGTTTTTATCGACAGGATACGAAATTGGAAATGTTCTTCGGACACGTTTCGTGTGCTCGATTTCCGTTAATGACAATAGGACGTTTTTCCGTGTTCGTCGGTAATTATTTCGTAATAGGACGTGTTACTTCGGACGGTGTTTAATTATAAATGTTGAAAGATGTGTAATTTTTCCTCCCTTTTTGTTGAAAGAAACGTATATGGAAAGTATACGGATTGCATATTTATTTAAAGTTTTGCCAAGTTATTACTTAAGGGAATTTGGGAATTAGCAAGGTGCTATTGGGTTCGACAGAGACATTGCTAGCGTGTACCATCTGGATTGATATATTGCCCCATGCAGCCGAATTTTAATCGCGAAATAGGGGAAAGAAAAGTTGCCGAGTTATAAGTGGGTCGTCGTTATATGATAACGCGAAACGTTGCGCAAATAAAAACATTTTAAGTCACGTCAATTTCCTAATTCCCAAAGTACATGAAAAGTAAATGAGACCAGTCCGAGTAATATTTAACGGAGCGTTAAAGAGTTGTAAATGTGAGCGGTTGGATTGAATTAGATTAACGGCTTCAAGCGGATAAGTGGAAGCGTGCTGAGAACAGAGGAAGGTCTTTTTTCCACGAGGTGAAGGGGTATCGATGATTTTTATGAAATTTTATAACCATTTGTTGGTAACGTTTTTCTTTGGTTTATTTCCTCAGTCGATTTTAACGTATCGATTTCGATATTTTGGTTGTGATAAGTTATTTTGGGTATTTCGATGCTTTGTTTTTGATATCTCGATATTTTGATATTGATGTTTCCATTTCGATGTTTCGATATCGCGATATTTTGAATTCGATATTTCAAGTGTGATGTCTCGGTTTCAATATTTTGATTTCGATATTTCAAGTTTTATGTCTCGATTTCGATTTTTCAACTTTGATGTTTCGATATCTCGATATTTTGATTTCGATTTCGATACCTCGATACTTGGAATTCAATATTTAAAGTTTGATATCTTGATTTTGATATTTTGATTTCAATTGCGATATATCGATATTTCAAGTTCGATGTCTCGATTTTGATATTTTGATTTCGATTGCGATATATCGATATTTTAAATTCGATATTTCAAGTTCAATGCCTCGATTTTGATATTTTGATTTCGAATATATCGATATTTTGAATTCGATATTTCTAGTGGGATTTCTCGGTTTCGATATTTTGATTTAAATTTCGATGTCTTGATATGATTTAGATTTCGATACCTCGATACTTGGAATTCGATATTTCGATTTCGATATTTCAAGTTTGATAATCTTGATTTTGATATTTTGATTTCAATTGCGATATATCGATATTTTAAATTCGATATTTCAAGTTCGATGTCTCGATTTTGATATTTTGATTTCGATTGCGATATATCGATATTTTGAATTCGATATTTCTAGTGTGATATCTCGGTTTCGATATTTTGATTTAGATTTCGACATCTCGATAATTTTAATTCGATATTTCGATTTGAGTATTTTAAGTTTCACTTTTCGATTTTGATTTTTTTTTTCGATGTTTCAAATTTGATGTCTCGATTTCGATATTTCAACTTTGATGCTTTTATATCTCGATATTTTGATTTCGATTTCGATACCTCGATACTTGGAATTCGATATTTTGATTTCAATTGCGATATAGCGATATTTTGAATTCGATATTTCTAGTGTGATATCTGTTTCGATGTCTCGATATGATTTAAATTTCGATACCTCGATACTTGGAATTCGATACTTCGATTTCGATATTTCAAGTTTGATATCTTGATTTTGATATTTTGATTTCAATTGCGATATATCGATATTTTGAATTCGATATTTCTAGTGTGATATCTCGGGTTCGATATTTTGATTTAGATTTCGATATCTCGATAATTTTAATTCGATATTTCGATTTCAGTATTTCAAGTTACACTTTTTGATTTTGATATTTTTTTTCGATATTTCAAATTTGATGTCTCGATTTCGATATTTCAATTTTGATGTTTTGATATCTCGATATTTTGATTTCGATTTCGATACCTCGATACTTGAAATTCGATATTTTGATTTCAATTGCGATATATCGATATTGTGAATTTGATATTTCTAGTGTGATGTCTCTGTTTCGATATTTTGACTTAGATTTCGATATCTTGTTATTTTTAATTCGATATTTCAAGCGTGATGTTTCTATTTTGATATTTTGTTTTCGATATTTCAAGTTCGATGTCTCGATTTCAACATTTTTATTTCGATTGCGATATCTCGATGTTTTGAATTCGAAAGTTTGTTTCTTCGATTTCAATATCTTTATTTCGATATTTCAAGTTTGATGTCTCGAATTCGATATTTCCATTTCGACTTCGATTTCAACACTTAAATCGTATTGATTCTTAAATTCAATTGACTTATTTTAAAATCTTCAAAATTTGAAGAAATTTCCAACGTATTTATGACATATCTTCGATGATTTATCTTTTTCCCCTCACTCCCCAACAATGTAGTGGGTGTTCGATGTTCACATCAACGTTTCCTTTCTTCTTTATCTCGAGTGTTACCATATCTCGACGAATATCATGAAGCGAGTGGGAGGATTGTCTCGTTTATAATAGGTCAAAAAACTACTACACGAATGTAGATTACGAGCTTCGTTATGTAACTGTCGTAAAGTTGAATTTTCTATGATTTTTCAAAAGTCTTTTCATTCTTTCGTTCCCCGCTTTCGGGAAATTTATGAAATTATATTCCAGATCTTTGCCAACTTTGCATAAAATTCGTTTCTCATCGCGAATCGTTGTACATTAATGCGAATCAAACGAATTTCTAAAGATTTTTTTGGCTTATTAACACTTCAGATTTATGCATTTTGATAAAAAATCAACCCCTTTTTGTTATAATATTTCGTTGTACATGTATGGCGATTTTTTTTTTATTTTTGCATGCCTCGGGTTCTTTCCGTTAGTTGTAAATTCTTTCTATACGAAGGAACTTTAAGTAGGTATATAAAAAAGCTCGCATTAGATTTGAAAACGATAAAAGACTACAAAAGCTTAAATTTTACTGCGCCATAAAGCGTATTAAAGTTAATAAAATGAAAATAAAAAGTCGAAGTAATTTAACGCTTTTTTCTTCCTTCGAACGACTAAATACGTAGTAGATACGCGACAAATCGCAAACTAATATAGTGCGACGATATAAAATACATTTGTAAAATTGTACGGGAAATGACGCCATGATAATATGTTACTAAGTGTATACAGTATACACGTCATGACAAAACGACAACTATTTATCAGAAATTTTAAAGAAAAACTCAGACGTAGGATGAAAAGTACATGTTGTGTAGGTAGACATTTGAAAATGTTCACGTCCTAGATACGAGTACAAACCCTTAGGTATTTTTTTGATGAAATTTTCAGCCGCAAACCGGCATACCGTAAAAAAAAATAATTTAATTCCGGATTACACTGGTCGCTGTATTGTAATACGAACGGAACGGTTAAAATTTCAAATTTACCGAAAAAAATATCATATTGAATGAGAATAAAGGGAAAAAACCAAATTTCCATTTCAATAAAAAAATACGCGCACGGTAGAAGGAAAGAAGAAATAATGTACGAACGCTTTTTCACCACTGCACCATAATAACGGAAACAATTGCGCCAGCTACAGAAAATGTTAACAATATAGGTTTTCGCACAAAATTCACCTCCTCTTCGTTTTTCCATCTCGGTACAAAAGGAGAAAAAACGCACACGAAGTGAAATGGAATACCAAAAAACGCCAGAATCGTTGAAAAAGTCACTGAAACTATCGTTGGGGGAACAACAAACTCGATATAGCTTACTCGTACAAACGACTAAACTGAAAAATTTAATTTTCCGATACGTGTACTCGAATTTTTTTCGGTAAATGCGTGAAATTTAAGTTGCTTTTACCAGAGTGTAGGTGCTAGTATTGGCTTGGTTAAGATGCTGAAAATTGTGTAAGATTTCGTTTTCCGATGTGAGGATAGATTTCGAAATTGGAAGATTTAATCGATTATTTAAATATAAAATTTTTGTTATATTTTGTAGCGAATATTTTTTGGCTTGTAGGTGTTTCGGGAAATTTTATAAGTATATCGAATAACAAACGGATTTTCCGTGTTGTTTAAATTGGACGAGTGGGAGTTTTTTTTTGATTCCGATTCAATAATTTTTTCCTTTATGGGGAGAATTTTACGTATCAGTGTACCAAAGAAGCTGTAAAATTTGAAGTTAAAATTCTAAGAAATTCATCACAGTCGAAAATTTCATTTCGAAGTATTTTAAATACACATATTGTTCTAGATGATGTGAATAAAGAAAATCAATCAGGAACTAAGAATCGATACTAGGAAACTGAAATATCGAAATTGACATTTCAAATAATCGAAGTCGATATGTCGAAGTTGAAGTACCAAAATTAAAACATCGACGTTAAAACAACGAAATTTACATTTAAAATCAAAATATCAAAATTAAATTACCGCAGTCGAATTATCAAAGCCGAAACATCGAAATTTAATTTTTTTAAATACCGAAATCGAAATATTCAAATCGATATATCAAAATGGAATTGTCAAGGTAGAAATGTTGAAATCAAAATATCAAATCGAAGCATCGAAATTGAAATATCAAGGTAAAAATATTGAAATCGGAGTATCCAGTATCGAAATCGAAATATCGATATGAAAATATCAGAATCGAAGTATTAAAATCGAAATGGAATTATGAAGATAAAAATATCGAAATCGAAATATCAAAATCGAAATATCGATACCAAAACATCAGAATCGATACGAAATCGATACATTAAAATCGAGATATCGAAATAACAGAATCGATGTATCAAGCCATAAATATTGAAATCGATGCATCGAAATCGAGATGAAATCGATACCGAAACATCAGAATCGATGCATTAAAATCGAAATATCGAAATAACAAAATCGAGGTATGAAGCCATAAATATTGAAATCGATGCGTCGAAATTGAAATATCAAGATAAAAATATTGAAATCGGAGTATCCAGTATCGAAATCGAAATATCGATATGAAAATATCAGAATCGAAGTGTTAAAATCGGAGTGGAATTGTGAAGATAAAAATATCGAAATCGAACTATCAAAATCGAAATATCGATACCGAAACATCAGAATCGATACGAAATCGATGTATTAAAATCGAGATATCGAAATAACAAAATCGATGTATCAAGCCATAAATATTGAAATCGATGCATCGAAATCGAGATGAAATCGATACCGAAACATCAGAATCTATGCGTTAAAATCGAAATAACAAAATCGATGTATCAAGCCATAAATATTGAAATCGATGCATCGAAATCGAGATGAAATCGATACCGAAACATCAGAATCTATGCGTTAAAATCGAAATAACAAAATCGATGTATCAAGCCATAAATATTGAAATCGAAATTGAATCATAAAAAATCGAAATATCGATACCAAAACACCAAGATCGAGACATCGAAATAACGAAGTCGATATAAGAAGCTGAAAATATCAATATCGAAATATAATTGAAATATTGAAATGAAAACATCACAATTAAAATGTCGAATTCGAATATAATATTGAAATATTGAAATAGAAATATCTAAATCAAAATATCAATATGAAAATTTAATTTTTAACGCCCCCCCCCTACACCTCACTTCCAGCGTTTGTGTTCGCATTTCCCCTTTTCTTGTTCGTTGTCCTCCTCACGAATTTTCGGTTTTGATGAACTTCATTCGTTTTTTTTTTAAACGATTCAAAGCTTTTATTTACCGATTTGAAAATACCGAAAATAAATCTACCAAAAATTGAGATTTACTTTCGTAAATTCAATTCATCTAATAAAACCTCCCATTTGCTCGAAGTGAAATTCACCCAAAAATACATTTTCAGCTTCCGTTTTCACATAAACTGAAAATTTTCCTCTACGAGGTGAATTGTCACCTAATATATAAACTTGAAAACACGTCAGCGGTTTAAAATTCCTTTTTTTCGGTATTCGCTCGGTTAATCCGCTTTATATAAATTTACCCGAGAAGGGGCCATTTCACTGCCACGAAGATCGTTTACCACAACGAAACAAATCTTGAGAGTAGACGCGTATGCTATGGAGTATTTTAATAAAATACGAAACATAGGTAAATTCACAAAACACCAGCTTTCTATTTTAATAAACATCAACAAAACGGCCGGCTTATTGTAATCTGGAAAAGACGTTAAGCTTATCAAAGCTTTAAAACGTTTTCCTCCCAAGTTTAATCTCTTATACCTTTTCGCGCAGAGAGACAATTAAAAATCACGTTAAGGCTTTTTTCGGCGTTCGAAAAATTTATATAATTTTCGACGAAAGTGTTTTTGAACATTTTTTTTTTTCGCATTCGGAGAAAACTTTTTTGCGATGATTTGCGGAGGGTTGTGGAGTATGGACGTTTATTTATAATGGCGGAATAAAGTTATAAAACATTATTTACTCGTTAAAAATTTATGGCCTTTTGGAAGGGAATTTTTCCCTTGAGTCAACCGGGCTAATAAAAGTTAGGCAATTCAACAAGTCAACACATCGGAGTAGTAAATTATATTAAGTTCTTATTGAACGCGTCATGAAATTATTTCCGATCCTTTTTTGTCAGGTATGAATGGGGAGCTTTAATTAGCTCGTGGAAAAGGAATGATTTGGTTGTGGAGTTGTTGGAAAGGTGGTCAATTAGGAGTCATAAAGTGGTGGGTTTATTTTGAATATATTTATTATGGTGTGTCATTGATTTTTAAAAAAAATTCCTTAGAATATTACTCATTTTTGCGGTAATTCTCTCGATGTAGTTTAACGACCTCTTTTGAAGTACACGTTGTTACGTATGTACGCATTATTTGAGCGAATTTTTACTACCATCGATTCATCACCTCGTATAAAAGTGGATTTTCTACCCTTTTTCGTCTATCTCTCATCGTGTGTACGTGAAACAATGAGTACAAGTAGTAAAGCTTGAATTACACGCATTAAAGTGCAAATATAACAGTAAAATTTAATATGTTCGTTTTTTTTTCACCCATAAGCTTACTGCTTGGAATATAGGAAAAGGCTCGGGGTATCCGTGAGCTCGGCACGTTTATACATGTATATGCACGCAGATGCTGCTAGTGTGCGTTCCTTTTAGGGGTATTATTCGCGAAAAAGTATTAGAAATTCCTTTTATATACGTTACCATACGGTTGCCAGCGTCGAACCACGATATCAATATTTTTCCGGTGATAAAACAGTCGAATAATCTGGTTAGGTTTGTTTTTTTTTACGGCCGCCGACGACGCATCGTAACAAATGAAAATGTCTAAAAATGAAACCTCATTCGGTAATGTTTTCGCTCGCCGAAAATATATACTTTTCGAATGGAACACGAATGTAGGGTGAATGGTATTAACTGTCGTGCATGTGTAAGGGTGGTATATGTATAAATTGTGAAAAGGAAGCGGAGAAAAAAAAAGGCCAAAAGGTAATCCATATAAAACAGTTTATTGGTCAGAATGTAATTACTGTATCTAGGCGTGTAATTAATTTTAAAATGAGATATCGTAAACTTACGTGTTTTTTTTACACGTATAACGAATTACGCTGACTTAAAGGAAAGCACGTGCGCGAAAATTTGGAAATTTTACGTGAACTTTTTCGCGCGCTCATTATTTCCCGGGTTTAATGTTAGATCAATAATCACACTAGGAAGAGTGACTTTGACGAACGTTGTTTTTCGTTAGATAATAATAAATATACAAGTTTTCGAACGTCACGAACATACGCGTGTTTGGCTTTTTAAAATATTGGGAAAGAGTAAATTATTTCAATATTTCATCAACTCGTTAAGAATTCAAATGAATGCTGTAAATTAAATTTCTTTCCGGATATATGGCGTATTTTCGATTTAGATTATAATTAACAATTTACTTGCGGAGCTATAGAAACACCTACATAATTATCTGTTTTACGTTTTATTATTGCACCATATACGATGTGTATACTTTTAACGAAAACTTAATTATCTTACGGACCTTTTTCCTACGTTAAATAAAAGGGTTTCAATTTTATTTTATTGTCAATGAACACGTCAATCATGAGTGTCGGAAAATTTTTCCAAGGGGTCCACGTTTTATATGGCACGTGCGAATTTTTTGCTTGTTTTTGAAGCGTTAATGACAAAGATATTTATAGTTTGATGAAACGAGTAAATTTTGAAAATTTTATAGACGAAGTTGGAAAACTTATAAGTTGAAGGGAGTTTCATTTCAGTGTAAAATATCTACGTAGGTTTGAGTTGACTTCGTGAAGAAATGTGTAATTTATTCAGTTTTTATGTCGTAAAATGTGTTTTCGTGGACGTGGATTTTCAGACGGGTTTTCGTATGTTTGACGAGTACTCGAAAATTCGTCAAAATCAACGGAATGAAGAGTGAGGGGGAAGGGGAGGGTAAAAACTTGAATTTCCATTTTGATATTCCAATTTTAACGTACGGATTTCGATATTGTCAGTTTTGGTTTCGATTATTGGACTTTGATATTTCGATTTGATATTATTGATTTCAGACTAATGAACAGTAGTTTGATATATCGATCTGTTTTTTTCAAAAAAATGCTGTAAATACTGATCAGTTGGTGTTCTCGCAATTCAAAAATTTTTTCTTAAATTTTTCTGTTGAAATTTTTGCCTTTAAAATAAATAATCAACTTGAAAAATCTATTAGTTGAATTGATTATTTATCAAAAAAGAAATATAACTTAAATAAATGACAATTTTGTTTCAATTTTATGAGTCATTTTTTGATTTATTTATTATAAAATATTTTCTATCGTATTTTTGCATCGTGAAATACTACTTTAATGTAATAAATTTTTTTAATCCGTTTTGATTTTGAATAATTTTCGAAGTCGGTGTATTCGATAAATGTGAATGAAAAATAAAAATAAAAAAACAAAGAAGTCCGTAAAATAATTACGTATAATGTACGAGTAGAAAAAATAATATCAAGTGTAAAACATGAAAAATTAATGTTAAGAATAAAACATAAAAAAAATGAAATTAAGTATAAAACATGAAAAATTAATATTAGATGTAAAACATAAAAATTTACAAAATAAAAAAATATTTACATGAAAAATCAATATTAGATGTAAAACATAAAAATTTACAAAATAAAAAAAATATTTACAAAAATTAAAAATATATGTATATTTTAATTACTCCACATGAAGCGCCTCCTCATCTGAAAAAATCGTGAATTTCCGAGGCTGAGGAAATCCATCGACTCTTCCAACTTTCCGGTCGCCTTCAAATTCATCGCTGTCTCAGTGTAGTTGATGGCGCGAGTGTTAGTGTTCCAAACAATACGATCAAATTGGGCCATAACGTCGCATCCTTTTTGATCGGAACTGAATGGAAAATTATCCAAGAACCATCTCCTGACATTTTCCAGCATCAAATTGGCAATCTCGTTCAACGAATCGGCTATGATGTTTGGTAGCCGTAGATGATCTCGCACATCAAATTCGTTCAAAATATTGTGAAAGCCGACTTTGTCTCGTAAACGTTGTCGGATCACATTGCCACACAAAGCCATCGCTGTGTTGACCAGAGCGAGGTCTTCTAATGAAACAGGATTGTTTCCGCTCATGATTGAATGTCTGGAATCAAAATTATGATTAGAATCGCATAATACACAATCATGAGATTATTATACGTAAAAATAAGTTATTCGGTATTATGATTTCTTTTGATAATTTGGATTCTTTTTTTTTTTTAATGGGGATTCGTTTAAAGTAATTTTTGCAAAAAATTCAACGGCGAGGACCACATCACAAATAAATTTTATTTTTCTAAAATTTACGGTAATTTTATTATACAAAATGAAAAGTTACGGAATGTGTAACACGCCATTGGATTTATCGCAAAAAATCACCTAGACACGAAGTACCATTTTCGAAGAAAAAAAATGGCCAAACAAATTCCAAATTATTATTTAAAATTCCACCAAAAAAACAAAAACCTCCGATCGCACTTTAATTAAAAAAATAGAAATTCGATGATAATGAAAAACTTACCGAATTGATCGTAAAAAATAACTCAAAATCGAGCACAAAATTGATACCGCACGTAAAAATACACGTAAAATGCGCAAATGCAAAAATCAATGCTTCAGGGGAGAACGACTAAATCGAACTCATCGAGGATCTCGATGCACCAAACCAGTAGCCTGTCCTGCTCGACGTTTTAAGGCGTTTCCAACTTTCTTTTTTTCACGATTTCTTAGAATCACTCTGGAAGGATCTTTTGTCATATGAACGAGTACGTGCCTCGACTATGATGTAAAGATCTTTTGTTTTCAAATGACCTTCGTTGAAAGGAGTTTTTTGCAATGCCATAATCCTTCGAGTGGTGGAATAGACATGATTTCTTTCTAGTACTTTTGGATTTTGGTTCGTTAGCATTGTCACGTGGTAGTATGACAATTTCTATGCTTCGATTTCGATGTTTCAACTTCGATGTTTCGTATTCGATAGTAAAATTTGTTACTTCAATTTCAATAACTCGATTTTGAAGTTTACAGGCAATCAAAATTTCAGCTCCCCCTCCATAGTTTTTGAGAAATAATTTTTTTTCGAAAATCAGATAGGAATTTTTTTTTCAAATTACAGTAAACTGATTTAATTGAAATTTTGCTACATAATAGACCCTTACAAGGGCCTGTCGGTTATTGTATGTGATTTAAATCGTCTTTTTGACTCCAAGAAAATCGCAAAATAATCTTAAAATTATTTCAAACAAATAACGTTGTATGATCCATAACCCAAAAATCGGTAGATTTTGAGAAAAAAATTTTTCAAGTACTGAGCTTAAACGCGCGCGCGGTAATCGGTACTTCCCACCGTGCAACAGCGCCTCGTTTACACTTACGCGCGACGTCGCGTTAAGCCCGTAGTAACATGCTTAACGCAACGTCGCGCGTAAGTGTAAACGAGGCGCTACCGCGTAGTGGGAAGTATCGGCTAACACGCGTACGCGGCTTTTGCGATTTTTAACCACGACCCCGTGGAGATAAAATTTTGAAAAAAATATATGATACCTAGAGGTTGAAAATACATCTAAAAAATGAGGTTTGAAAATTTTGCAGAGTGAGATAGATACCTAAAAAAATATAAATTTGAAAATACCCAAATTGAAGTGGGGGGGTTGTTGATTTTTTCATGGAGGGCTCTTGTAAGGGTCCATTATGTAGCAAAATTTCAATTAAATCCGTTAACTGCAATTTGAGGAAAAATTCCTATCTGATTTTCGAAGAAAAATTATTTCTCGAAGACGGGGGGGGGGAGAACTGAAATTTTGGTCATAAACGTTTCTCGATAATACCCACCTCCCACCAAAATATCATCAAAATCTGGACCCGGGGGCAAATCGCTTATGCTTATAGCCTTTCTAATTAGGTATGACTTTGTAAATGAGTAATTTTATCGATTGTAGTTTTTTTTGATAAATAAATCGAACGCTTATATTTGAAACAAGCTATTTTTATAAATACTCGTAATGATACGAAAAGATAATTTTAATTCTTATTTTATTTTCGTTTGTTTCAGGTAAGTGAACTGTTACGATAAAACGAGCTAGTAAAACACTAACCCGAAAAATATCGTCGGTACGTTGACTCCTGGTGAAAAATAAACACCGCAGAACGTCCTTGTTAGTGCATCTGATAAGGTCGATGAAAAGAAACACGTATAACCGTCCACTTCATCGCGTAATGGTAAAAGACATGAAAATTAGATAATTAAAGGCGGTTATTGAATAATGAATACAACGGTTTAACATCCGTTTTAAATAGACCGATAAGCGGCGTTAAACTTGACCGTGTGTACATATTTTATGAAACGTAATTGTGACAGTTACATTGTGTACACGAGAGTGACAATTTATAGCTTTAGGTTATATACGGTATCAGTAGTACTTAAACACGTCGGTACTTGGTACAAGTTAACATGGTAAAATTTTCTCTGAACGCAAAAGTGCATCTCGAAGATCAGAAAAATTTACGATTTACGCGACTATTTAAAATATATAGCCCTTCTATAAACAGCTTGATAAAAAGTTTTCGCATATGTTACCACTTCTGGTGCTACCCTCGGTTAACGTGCGAAGCCTCTTTTGTCAAAACATACAAACCAATTATTCTTGAACCTTTAACTGGTACATACCGAAAATAAAGCTATTTTAAAGTGATAAATGATGTTTTTAGTGGCGCGACGACACGGGCGGCCGCCTATTAGAGTGTTGATAAGCGGAGACGGCCGTGCTCGATGATGGTTTTCGTCGGCGTTCGCCATTCGTGGGAAACGACTTGTTTGGTATATGATAAAAAGCGACTGTGGCAGGAAAAAAAGCAAGCAACAGCTGTAGATAAAAAGTATCATCTGTTAATTTACAGTAGTGTTTATAAAACACTTTCAATATGTTGAAAAAAAGTAACCAGAGTTGAAGGCTTTTTTTGAGATGTTTACACAGGTGATCTATTTCGATAAGGAGGCCTTTTTAATGTAGTCAAAAAAATCCTCTAATTGGTAATAAATCAAATTCGCACGTTGGAAAACCCCCCCTTAAACCATTAAAAAGTTACGAAGATGAATCATCGTTAAAAAGAAAAAACCTCATAAATGCAACTGTTGCTTAGCGTACCGCCCTTCTAATATGACTCGAAATTTCGTTATGTGCAATTGTTTCGCGAAAAAAAACCAAAAAAAAACCCATACAACCAAATCGCTATAAATATCTAGAAAAAGTAGTCAGGGGAACTGAGGTAAGGCGAGAAAACGAAAAAAAAAAGAAAATCAACGAAATTTTCGGTATATGGTAAAACTTAAAAATTTGAAATACACGGCACGCACATTACATTTTAGGGAGCGACCAGAGATTTTCCGGAGACAATTTAAAAGCAGGGTAAACGAATATTATACGAGCGCATTTTCCAACACAAAGCCATTTTATGACACATTATAACGATTTATGACCCGAGCCTTCGAAGTTTAACGATGTATGTAATATGTTTCCCATTTTTTGTTTTATTTGTTTGAATTTCACTGCCCCGTACAGATCTTTTTGGTTTATTTCTCGAAACTTTTTTCTTGATAGTTTTCCTCGGCATTTTTTTACCCAACAGTTTGCTTTAGTTTAGTGAAAGTTTCAGAGTTCACACTTTCTATGGTGCGGACCCGGTTATAGAATGAAATTGCCCAATAGATTTTTTTTTGTTGAAATAAAAAAAAAGTTTAAGGTGATACGATTTAAACGAGAAATTCACCGCGGAGTTTGTGCTACAAATGTAATAGAAATTTTGGGCTTGAGGTGTTTTTAGAATTTTTTGTACAAGTCTTATTAGCCTAAAATTTTGGTTGAAAAATATAAAAATTGTTTTGTAAATTGGTGTTGTGAAATTTCACAAAGATTTGAACAGTAAATATATGAAAAAATCGGAAATTAGTTGAAAATTTTTGGCATTTTTGTCATTTTTTTCGTTTTAATCTCCCCCCCCCCTGGTTTTTTTATATCACTAAATGTAATTTTTTTTGTTGAAAAATTCGAACACCTCAATGGAGAATTTACTAAGAAATTTTACAACATTTAACGCAATTTTGTCCAATTTTTTTTGCTTCATTTTCTTTCTGCCAGAAATTCCTAAAATGAATGAAAAAATTGAAAAGTTATTTTCACTTCACGTCGATAAATTTTTTACAACGTTATTGAAAAAGCTATCGAAAAATTGCCCTGAAATTCATCGTAAAATAGTTACAATGGTTGTTACACGTTTCATATTATATTTTTTGTGGATGTAAAAAAATTTACAGCTCGAAAAATCGATCCTCATAAACATAGCAATATAGTTTCCTAAAGGGTAAAAAAATTTAAAAGATAAATCGGCCATTTTCTCTTTGCATTTGGAAACCGATATCTAAGTAGGAAACATAAGGAAAACGGGTAATATCATTTTATGGAAGAAGATTTACGAAATGTTAAAGGTTTCCTTTCGTTTCTCGATTCGAAATTAATATTATGGGCCAAAATGTAGGAAAGGTGTTGAGATTAAACTTTGCAGACTAAAACTTCAAATGTAAAGTTACTATTGTACGTCGTACGTTTTACTTGGCATAGCGTGAAAATCAGGTTTATGGAATTTTAATATGAAAAAAATGTTGACATTTTGAAGATTGGAATTACGAAATGAGGAATTTGAAATCTTCTTTTATTCATTCATTTGTAATAAGAACGGTTATAATGAATGGAATTATTAAACGTAAAATTGATTTTCTTTTGACCTAAATTTAACAAATGATTATGTGGATTGAAATTACCATAAATTATATTGGTTGTTTCCCGACATTCTACGCCTTATCCCTTTTTAACCCGATTTATCGATACGTAGCGTCCCAACTTGCGGATGATTACGGTGATAACTCGTAGAATAGAACTACAAAATAAGTAATCTTGTTTCTATCGCGTTCCCCCTTCCGCACTTGTCCTTGAAAACTTGTTTATTCGCTTATCCCTCTTTTCTGCGATGGGAACAACTACGAGAACGCGAGTATAAAATAATGGGACGCGTTTCCCCTCCCCGCAACGTCTGAAAAACCGGTTTCGTGACGCATCACTTGTGATCGATGACGGTGATATTTTGTAGTATCGCGTTACTATTAGTAATCAGGGGCTTCTTTTGTTCTCTCTGTCGACTGTAATGTAACAAAAATGATATTTTGTAGATCTCCTCGATTACTTTATTAATCGCGCTGTTGAGGAAAGCGAAAGGATTTGAATGAAAACAAGTACAAAGTGAAGATTATGTTATCTCTTTAATCGACGGTCCACTTCTCGGTCAAAAGACACCACCGTACTCGAAACATTTAGATAGAAAAATCCTCTACAAGCTAAACAAAAAATTACTGATTCGTAGGCACGTAATTGGATTAAATGAAGGGTAGCGTAAAATTTAAATCCTGTTTTTGTAAGTCCATTGATAACATGTTGTGATGCGGTTTGAAAGCGAACTACCTGGTAATACGTCTATACGTTTAAAAAGAGATGAAAGATAGGCGTGTAGAAAGAGAGTAACGAATGCATGTAAAATCAGGATGTGAAAACTTTCGGCATCAATTAGGCGTAAATTTCGTGTAACCGTGTTCCTCGGCTGGAACTTTCCATTATATGGGAAATTGATACTGTTAATGAAAATAGGATTAAAGGGCGACATTGTGCCGGACATGTTATCTATTTAGATAATGTTGTTAATATGGTGTATTGTGTACATATTATGTATTTTAGGAAATATGGCGAAAAATTTAATTAGGTAAATTACTCGGAAAATACGATGAGTTTCGAGTGCTACATATATCGAATAAATTTTACAAGTTCTCTTGTACCTTTCTATGGGAGCGTTTGAATTACGCCATTTGATCGTACTCGAAATCCCGAAAAAACAATCGAGTGAACCTTTAAAAGTACGTTATTGGTCGAGCCGACTTGCGTGCTTGTTAAGATAGAATTTTTTATAGTATTTTACGGGTATTTCATTCGACTCCTATAACGATTTGATTTCCAAAGATGACTTCTACGGTATATTTTCCTTGTTCGGTTATCGTCCAGTCGATGTTTTTAATTTAAAAGGAAAAAAAAGAGGCGAAATTGCGATAGATAAGTATGTAGGCTGGACTGAGGCTACTTTCGGCGAATATATGAAGGATGGCAGGCTACGTGATAAAATAGGTTATTTATGAATGTGGGGTTGCGCTAGTCATAAATTTTGGCCAAGTAAAATACACGTGGGGGCATGGACAAAGAGGATGGTTCGAATAGATAAAAGTGTGCTGATAAAATGGACACACGGAGCTGCAGCAGTCAATAAGAGTTTGTTTTATAATCTCCGACGGAAAAAATAAATTGCCACGAGGTCTTATAAATGGACAAATTTTTAAGCGGATGATTGTCGAAAAATACCGACCTTTTATGGGATCGCTTACCTTATGGGGAATTGATCGGAGTCAATTATCTGGAAACTGGGACGCGTACGGAGGTCGTTGGAGGTTTTTTGAACGCGCGAAAAAAAAATTAAAGCCGCGTTGCAGATTAAAGTCGCATTAATTTTAGTATTTGTCGAGTACGCGCCTTTTACAACAATCCGGCACCTTTTTGCTGATCCCTCCGTGTATACAACCCCTTTCGTTTATGAGTAATTAAACTGTACTCTGGTGTAATTTCTTTTTACCCGTATTTGCCTTTGAGCTTTATCTTTTCGCGACTATCTGTCCAATGCATCTGTGACGCCTTCAGCTACCTGATAAGTTGGAACAAATGAGAACGTGCCGTCGGCCTGCAGGCTCTAGAAGTTTTTCTATGCATGAGATGGTAATTAGGAATTTGCGCGACGATTCTCAAGTATTCAACCCCTCGAGTCTTTTGATCACATATACCGACGATTTCAAATTGCTTTCTTTTATTTGTACCACGTGTGTGACAAGTAATTACGAAATTTCGCGTATTTACGCTCGGTTAACCGAGGCGAATATTCTTTGGGTTTCGTGGCTGTTCCATGAATTGGGGTGAAACAAACAACCAACGTATAAATAATTAAAAATCATACGTAATTACGCTAAAACCAACATGAAGACGGAAAGTTTTACAAAAGATCCGGTCGAGTTGATTTTGGCGAAGTAAAGCTGCCAAAAAGTTGCGCTAACTATCCATCTTGGCGAGCTCGATACGAGGCGACGTTAAATGGGAAAACGAACGAGGGTCTTGCATATAATTTCTATACGTGGTGTGCGATGTGCACGAAATCACGCGATGTCTTTCACTTATTAGTATAGTTTTTACACCGGGCTCCGGGTTAACGCTTATTAAACGGACACGACGAATGGGGTAAATGGCGTAAATCAGAGTTTTTAAGCTGGCATGAAGTTTGTTTGCCTTATGAATCTACTATATAAAAACTTTTCGCGCATCATTTTCATCGCCCGAGTAATAACGTCGAACGCGAGGGTAGCAAATTACTAGGTTGTGGATTTACGGGTATCGTGTATGTAATTAGAGCCAGGTGAGCGGGTTATCAATGGGGAAAGTATCGTCGTTGGTGTCAGAGGTTGAAAAAGGTTTGCTGTGAGATTCAACGCGAGGTGATATGGTTTAATGGAGGTTTTTTTCGTGTATTGTGTGGGGTTGGTTTTCATAAGGGTATCAAGGTTGTACTTGGTGAGTAGTGGACGGTTGTTTTTTCTTTTTTGAGTAAAAATATGTACGGATTAGGGGTGTTGAGAGGTTTTTGAAATTTATTGAAATTATCGTCTTGGAAAGTTTTAAAATAGAGCTAACTAATAAAAAGCTTCAAGGGGAATGTGTTAGAGGTTTTGTAGTGAATGTATTAACGCCACTTTCAGAACAATGAACAACAAAACACTTCAATCGTCAATTATCACGTTCAAGGCCAACCGAAGTGAAAAATTCATTAATTGAGGTATTCTGAAAGGTTTTTAAATTTCATTAACTCGTTTTGCTGATTGATTTTGAAGTTTAGAAAACATGAATGAAAAGCGTCCTGTCAAATACGATTTTGCATGTTTTTTTTTTACGTTTTTCAAATAATTCCTCAAAAGATAATTTGTATTGAAGGTCCTTTTTTTGAATAATTTGACCTCTTTAAGCAACAATATTTGGTTTTGCAATTAATCTTTAAATTTACAATTATTTTGATGGTATTCCAATCGTAAAAACACATATTTTGTTGTTTTGCCAAAAACCGCGTTAGATCCATGCAAAACACGTAATTATAAGGTGGTTTTTCTTGCTTGTTATTTTTAATTTTTAAAACTACTTTTTAGTGTTTTTTTTGTATTTTTTTTTATCATTTTAGAAAAAAAAAATTATTGCAGAAATTTGTCTATTAATATTAATTTTTAAGCTTTTTTTTTAAATAAATTTATTTTTGCAAAAGGCTTACTTTCTTGTTTTTTTTTAAAGAATCGGTTTATTTATTCAAAAAATGCAATGACAGGAAAATTTTTCATAATTTTATTGTTTTCAAGTAATTTTTTGTTGTTTTTGCTGTTTTTTCTTTTTCAAAAACAACCTTAATTACAAAAATAATAAATAAATTGCCACGAATTTCAAATTTTTCGTTGGTGGAGGGACACTTTTTTAGCGTACACGCGCACATTTTCTCTACTTCTTGTAATTCAATTTAAAAAAATTTTTTTCCGAAAAACCACCTTAGATGTATGAAGAATGAGTGTTGATAACGTGTTTTTTTAATTTTCATTTTAATTTTATCGAAATAGTTTTTGTTTGTTACAAACGCAGCTAGTTTCATAAGAATTTTTTTTAAAGGTATTTTCGAAACTTTTTGATGATTTTTCGAGTATTTTGGAAGAAATGCTTTTTATAGAATGGAAAAGTCCGGAGATATTGAAATGACAAAACGTATTTCTAATTAAAATAAATATGAAAGCTCTATCTTATTACTAAAAATACTTTTTCGTGCATATTTTCGAGCCTTGTTACTCATTGAAGTAAAATGTGGAATTAAATTTCATCTTTAGAGTGTAAATTATTGGCACTTTTCACCAGTGGAAGCTTCTTTCATCGTAGTTTACGGTCGCGCTTTGTTATAAGAAACAATAACGCAATTTATTCCAGCAAGTTTCGTTCAACTCGGAAAAAATCTAATGTTACTGGACGAAATCTCATCATGGATTTTATCCAACTAGCGTGAGAAATTCGACTAAAAATCACGTCACCTTTCATTCAGGAATTTTTCATCATATGTAAGTTGGAAATTGAAATACGAGAATTCCTTGCGGTGCTATTTCTGTCGTCAGTTGAAAATTGAAATACGAAGATTTTGCTTTAAAAAATTCATGTATCCGGATGATCCATAAAAGAAGTAATACATTGAAGGTCATCGTCTTTTATTTCGTTATCTGTAGAAATTTTATTAAAAATACCGTGATATAGGTATGGTCACAGGATACGTAGATTTGTCTATAGGTGTTATATGCTGGAGTGTATTTTTTTTTATTCAATATCAACACTGGTTTATTGTCCTTTAAAATGTAATCTGATGGAAAAACAGGTCGTGTAAAAACAATTTTAAAGCTCCGTGTGATTATTTGTTTTGTGTGCGAACGTGTACGCGATGTTTACGCGTAAGGATCTCAGTGTTCGAGGTTTGTTTGGTATGTTAGCTTTAAAGCAATATCACGGTGGCTAAAGCCGGATTCCAAATTTTAAGACGACAAAATGTTTTCGTGTTTTTGTACCATTGAAATAGCATTCGGTGAGATACAAGTGAAAATTTATCCTTGTTAAGAGTACGAGAGAAAGTAGGTACGTTAAACTTTACGTTGGCCTATTTTATGATGTAACGAAGAACGAAGGAGAAAAAAAGGGTAATTTGTAGATCGCTGAAGTCGTATGCGTGTGTACTTTGGTATAGCTTTAATTAAACAAAAAAAAGTCTCGTCGGGTAATTGCCCTTTTTATAAGTTTTTTTTTCCCAACATTAACGAAATACGTAAGTACATACTTAGTTGATAAATGCCAAAGCTATTGTTGGATTTCAAAACCACAATTGAGCCATACAATGGTTTGTAAAGATGATAAAAAAATTATAAAATTCCTTTACCCATTGATGCTTTTAATATATATTTTTCAGTACGAGAGTGAGAGGTAAAAAAAACTAAGTCAACAAACCGGAAAAATTTCATCATTTTGTGAAAGTCTATACGCGTAGAATTTTTTCTCATATTTCGTTCGCTTCTTGTATTCACTCATGAGAAAAAAATATCACTAAATGTGTTCGTCCAACTATGATATGTCGTGTTATGAAATACTTAAAAACCAAAAAAAGAAATATGGCCTCGTGTTCTGCTTGACTTTAGCTAATAATGGAAAAATAATATTGTAGCGTTTTCTTTCTCTTTTTCAAGTTTATCCTTTTCCTGCGTCATGATTTCGTATATATATTTTTTTTTTACGAAATAATTTGATAAATCTTTTTGTTATCGTATTACAGATTTTTATACTTTCATGGTTCTACATGTCAAAGATTCGATTTTCTTGGCGTATTTTCATTAATTTTTCTTCTCGATATTCTGGTACTGTTTTTGCGATATTGAAATGGTAACGTAATCGTTTCGAATTATGTGGTCGTTGGCTTTATAGTTTGAGGTCAGTCGACGAGAAATTCTGTTTCCGTGTGTTACTCTCGCGATGCATTTTTGACTCCGAGTGTACCACCAAGATTTTGGAAAAGGTTCAAATTTATTTGCAAGTATAGAACGCCCAGGATTTTTTCTGTATTTTGCACGTGGATACGAGTTCGCTGTATGTCGTAATATCCTTCCTGTTTGAGATTTCTGATTTCGTAGAATCAAGTGGGGTTCGGTTGGCTGTTCGGTAAAATAACAATTTTAGTTTTCCGATTTACCAGATTTTTTGGTATTTTTGATTGTCAATTTTGCATATTTAAAATGCTCATAGGTATTTTGGATTTTCATATTTTCATATGAAAAATCAACTTGTGTGCAAGTCTGCAACACAGTGTGACATTTTCATGTCACTTCATGACAATGATGTTCATCAGAAGACTTTATTTGATGTTACATGTCACTCGTAACCATGAAACGTCACCGTAACAATGATTTGTCATAATATCATGTCACGTGGCATGCTACCATAACATGATCACATGTCTTTTCTGACCATGCACGTCACCGTGACAATGAGTTGTCATCTGTGACGTGGTATCGCCTGACTTGTCATCACATGTCATCACCACGTTTATTGCCAAGGCAACATCATGACATTTCATCATGATATGTCATTATTTAGGTTACCATGATTTGTCACTATAACATGATCATGAGATATCTTGACATTTCACCTAGACATGATCATGTGCCACTCACAACCACGACGCTTGACCATTCCAATGACGTTCATCATAATAAGTCATTACATATCACATATCAATCACCTTTACACGTCACCACGATAATGACTTGTCACGTGTGGTATGTCATTTATGATCATAATATGTCACCATAACAATAGCGTGCCATCTATGATATGTTATCATGGCACAAAAATACGAGTCACCATAACAATGACCTTTCATCTATGACATGTTATCATGACATGAAAATATTAAGATCATCACTCGTGAGCATGACACGTCGCAATGACGACGGTTACCATGACAACCGCGTGACAATTTTCGATTTTGTGTTCCATTGTCAAGAAATGAAAATGTCAACAAAATTTTTCATGAAAATTTTAAGGCTTCACTCCATCTTTCAATTTTATGTATCAAAAGTGTTTTTATAAATTTAATTCTACTCTATACCCCTTTCTTCTCCCAGAGAAACTTTAAAATATATTCAAAAATCAAAAATATAAGAACTTTCTTTTTTGTAGAAAATTCAAGTGGCGATCTCTTCAACATTTCATAACGATGCACAATTCTGTGATATTACTTTTCGTTGGGAGTGATTTCGAGGACGAGGAATTGACTTGAGGAGAAAATTATTAACACAAAAGTTGCAGGGAAGGATTTTTCGTCTAGATGATTTCTTTGTATCGCGTCAAATTTTCAGGTTTTGTAAAATATTTAATTATGAGTTTGTTAATATCAAAAATATCTCATAGAAACGAATCATGGTTTAAATTTTGGGGAAAATTGTCAATATAAATATTTTCGGAATTAAGAGGAACGCATCCTGTTATATTATTTTTTTGTCTTCATATTTTCGAGGTTTTTCGTATAAAAATGAGAACTTTATGATATAAGGGGATGAAAGATTTTAATCCGATATTGAAGAAGCCCTTCTACATGCACAAATTGTGGTAAAAATCGCCATGGCTTTCGAATTTTCATTTATTTCCCGCAGTTTCGTACAATTCGCCGAGGACTACTACGTCATCGAGTATTTTTTCTTGGAACACGACCCCTAAACCCATCAACAAACTCAGTGATTTCCTAATACGTTTCGGACGAGGACTTTTTGTGTTAATATTTCAAGTAACTTAAGCGGGGTTAACCATATAGTAATTTCAAAGGTCGTAAAATATTTTAAGAAGTAATTTAGATATTGTCGAAGGAACGGCGGTGTAATTTCGAGACCGAAACGTCCCACAGGGATCATAAGATTCGCCTTTCGAATACTTGGTTGGGAGTAATTTTAAAAATGATTCCGGGACGCGCAACCTTCTCGGGGGGTTGTTATTACTGGAATTTTTCACGTTATAAGATGAAATATTACTGTCACATGAAAACTATTCAGTTTCAGGCGTGTTGATGAGGTTTCCTTAATTCTTATTTTTTAATATCATTTTACGCATACACCCTCGAGTAAGATTTGTTTTTGTTGGGTAAATCATCGCCTTGAAGATGACATAGGGATGAATATCGAATTAAGGACTCGGTGTTTATTTTTTACTCTCATGAAATTTATACCTTCTTGCGATGGTTCATAATTCAAAACCGTCTCTGGCTGGAGAAGGGTATAGGATTCCAGACTCTGACGCGTATAAACAAAAAAATACTCTTTAGGGGTTTCGATGACAGCGTTACGTTTCGAAGAAGAATTTTAATTGATGTAAATGATACGACGACGCTTTGGGAACGTCGTATGAAGGGAAATTGGCGCGTTAAATTTTCGTCGGTGTTGTCTCGTACGAAATGTAGAAATTTTCCAAGGTCGTGTCAATGTTGATATTTTCGAAATCTGTTTTCAAAGCCGAATCGTAGTATGTTTTTTTCATCGAACGTAGATACTAAGTTTTCTCAGATAAACGAACAATCGTCGCGTCATAAAAGATTTTACGCGTTGCAGATAAAAGATACGTAAAGGATGTTGATATGGAAAAGATGCCAGATTTCGCGACTCGATGTGAAACACATTGTCGAGGGATCGTCAATATTATTACCTCTTTCGTCAGCTCTTTTATAGCTCAAATGTTTGTCCTCAAAAGCCTAAAGCAATAAATGACAAAAATGCTCATTTTTATTTAAATTTAAATCGGCGCGGTAAATACGTTGGACGGTAATTTGAAAAGTTAGCGTACGATATTGTTAATTTAACACGGCTAAAGATCCCTTCACCTCGTACGCCTCCGTGTAATTGCAAAGGTCAAATAAAAACAAGCGTTGAATGGTATCGCGGAGCATCATCGTCTCCGTATTCGAACCTTTACGTACACAGAGTGCTTACTTAATGCGTAAAGCACTTAACGTTTATGTCTACCATAAAAGCTTACGGGTGCATTATTAAAGCACATTTAAAGGCGGCTCTCGTTAAGCCTCGTTTTATTAAAATAACCCCGAATACTGTAATTGAATTGTACACAGCTTCGGAAACGCATTTTCATTCGGTTTTTTTCATTTTTTCCCTTTTTCCTCTGTCCCCTCCCTCTTAAGCATACCTAAACCAATGACACCCTATGTATCGACTTCAGATATTACAATATAAAGCAACGTTTCCATTATACAGCAAATCTAAGCAAATAAGAAATCTTTGTGGTTGAAATGTTCCAGTATATAAAAAATAAACGTAAAATATATAATAACATTAAGAAACAAAACTTTTACGTAGCTTTTACATTATTTTTTTTTGTTTTTTACGTGGGATAATTTTTATTAGGCTATAGTAATTTTTAATGCGAAAGGGAAAAAGTTATGCTTTTAAATTATGACTCCATAAATTAACTTTCGTGCAATAAAATTTGCATTTCGAAGTTTTTACGCATAGGTTAAAATCATTTATTCTTTTTAATAGGGTTTTTTCCAGATTATTATATACTTTATTATAATTACTCTTTAGTCGAATATATAAAGGTTTTTAATTTTCGACATAAAAAGAAATAAGAGAGAGAAAAACGCAATTCAAATAAACCGTAAAGTCGACATTTACACACGATACTTTATTTCACAAATTTCGCTTTTTTATAAGAATGTAAAAAATTAACGCCTCGTGTCGTATTTAGCGCCCGGTTTAATCAGCGTAAGTAAAACTCAAAAGCTTCACGAGTCGCGAACAAGAAATTTGGGAATTTATGTGCAATTTTGAATTTTTATGTGCTCGATTTGAGTAATGAAAAAGTTACTTGTCGGTCTTTTTTTCGCTTTTTTATTTTTTGTTTTTTTTTTTCGGTTTCTCGGTATTTTTATTTTTGGGAGAAAATTGAGAAAAAACAAAAGACCAAAAAATTTATGAAAATAATGAAGTATTGAAAAACAAAAAAATTGAGAAATGAAAAAAATGGTAGTTGAAATAAAAAATTGATAGAAAGCAGAAGATAAAATAAACAAAAAAATGTAAAGAGTAAAAAATGTTCGAAAACCAAGTATAAATTTAAAAAATTGCTCAAAATCTTTCCCAATTCCTTCTTTTTTTATTTCTTAGCTGTAAAAAAATCACCGATTTTCAACTTTCAGCTTCTCATCATTTCCGGAGCACGGATTTCAAATTTGCATAACTTCGTTTATCATCATCGACGAAATACACTCTTCAGACATACGAAATATAGCAGAAGAAAGTTGAAATTAGAAAAAAAAAAACATAGGGAAACCTCCCACAATTTTCCTCCAAACGAAGAAACCCCTTAAGAAATTACAATTGTTATACACGAACTTCCCACACTCGACCAAAGAATATAGTCACGAAGAAGACAGCGGCGCAAAAGAAAATAAAACGACGGTGATGTTTGTTTTTAAGGGCGCAACGATGAGAAACCGAATAGTTTTTGTTATTAGAGTGTTGCGGTTTTTCGACCCTCTTTTAATAAAATAACTCCTCCGAAATTCCTTCTCGCGCAGAATTTAAACAGTAAATATTCCATCGGATAAGTATTTCGTTCGGCCGCAACGCTCCGCCGGAAGATGCAAAGGCCGCGAAAAAATGTGTGAAATAATTAAACCGAAGAAATACGGTTTTATCGCGAATTACGAAGCGAAGTGTAACTTAAAGTTGGTTGTAAAAAATTTAATTTTTATTAATTCTTGTTTTTTTGCAGCTTTTTATACGAGTTGTAAAAATTTTGATTTTCGTTGTTTTCGAAATAAAAATAAACACGTGTGATGACCCGGCCATAGCTTAAATGTTAATTCGACGTTCGAGTCGTTCGAATGATAGACGATGAATAAAAAATTTTTATTTATCGTAAAAAATATTTACAGCGTTGATAAAATTTCCCAAATTACTATCACGAAATTTGGTAAAACAATTTGAAAGATCCGACGCGTTTGCGAAAAAGCTCGCTAGTTCACCCATTTTAATACCGCGTCGTAATAAAAAACGTATAAATTTATACGACAAAATCTGTTCGAAGCAGAAGGGGGGAGCAGGTGTACTAAAATTTCATTGTATGAAATTTTAGGCTTCGAAGATTTTTTCGAGTTGCGTTGTTATATACTTTATGACATGAACAAATGTCACTGCGGGTTGACGTCATTAATACGACTTTTTTTCAGTTGATGATCTTATTACTTGGTTTAGCGAAGATTTCTGATCGTTTGTGCGGGAGGTAGAGGGTAAAAGTTGCATTAAGCTGTTGGTTTACAACTTAGCTACGGATGGGTCAAGAGGGGAAAGGACTGCTCAAAATGTCACTAAACTGTGTAAAAATAGTTAAAAAGTTGCTAAAATAGCCTAAAATCAATCAAAAATCGTTTAAAACTACTAAAAAGTCACTAAATTGCGTAAAAACACTTAAAAAATTGCTAAAACAGCTTCAAATCAATTCAAAATCGTTTAAAACTGTTATAAACATTACTAAATTGCGTAAAAACAGTTACAAAGTTGTTAAAACAGCCTAAAATCAATCAAAAATCGTTTAAAACTGCTTAAATCGTTACTAAATTGTGTAAAAACAGTTAAAAAGTTGTTAAAACAGCCTAAAATCAATTAAAAATTGTTTAAAACTGCTTGAAACATTACTAAATTGCGTAAAAACAGTTAAAAAGTTGTTAAAACAGCGTAAAATCAATCGGAAATCGTTTAAAACTGCTTAAATCGTTACTAAATTCTGTAAAAACAGTTAAAAAGTTGTTAAAACAGCCTAAAATCAATTAAAAATTGTTTAAAACTGCTTAAAACATTACTAAATTGCGTAAAAACAGTTAAAAAGTTGTTAAAACAGCCTAAAATCAATGGAAAATCGTTAAAAACTGCTAAAAATGTCCCTAAATTGCGCAAAAACAGTTAAAAAATTGCTAAAATAGCCTAAAATCAATTAAAAATTGTTTAAAACTGCTTAAAACATTACTAAATTGCGTAAAAACAGTTAAAAAGTTGCTGAAATAGCCTAAAATCAATCAAAAATCGTTTAAAACTGCTTAAATCGTTACTAAATCATGTAAAAACGGTTAAAAAGTTGCTAAAGCAGCCTAAAATCAATCAAAAGTCGTTTAAAATTGCTTAAAACATTACCAAATTGCGTAAAAACAGATGAAATGTTGCTAAAACAGCCTAAAATCAATCAAAAATCTTTTAAAAATGCATAAAATGTCACTAAATTGCGTAAAAACACATAAATTAGCAACATTTTAAGCAGTTTTAAACATATTTTGATTGATTTTAGGCTATTTTAAAAACATTCTAACTGCTTTTACACAATTTAGTAATGTTTTAAGCAGTTTTAAACAATTTTTAATTGATTTTAGGCTGTTTTAGCAATTTTTTAACTGTTTTTACGCAATTTAGTGACATGTTAAGCATTTTGAAACGATTTTCCATTGATTTTAGGCTGTTTTAACAACTTTTTAACTGTTTTTACACAATTTAGTAACGATTTAAGCA
>QBDW01000708.1:0-10728 GCA_003261595.1 Maconellicoccus hirsutus
TTTCAGATTTTACAAATTCATTCGAGTCGAATGTATTCTCATAAAAAAATAGCCGATGATGTTAATTTGCAGGTATGTTTTTACAGCTGTTTATAAAATTGTCGCAATTATTTAAATAATTTCACTTTCAGGAATTGGCGGTGAAAACCAAAAATTTCAGTGGAGCTGAAATTGAAGGTTTAGTGAGAGCAGCTCAATCAACAGCAATGAACCGTTTAATTAAAGCTTCTAGTAAAGTAGAAGTGGACCCTCAAGCAATGGAAAAGTTGATGGTTGAGCGAGATGATTTTCTACATGCCTTAGAAAACGATATAAAGCCTGTAAGAACGCGTTTTCTTCTGACTTCTATATTCACTATTTTGATAAAAATTACATTCCGCGATGTTTTGTTAATCATCACAATGTTTAGGCATTCGGTGCTAGTGCAGAGCAACTTGAACATTGTCTTGCAAGAGGAATTATCGTTTGGGGAACACCAGTTAGCGGAATCTTAAATGATGGAGAGTTATTGATTAAACAAGCCAGAGCAGTTGAATCATCTGGATTAGTTTCTGTACTTATTGAAGGTATCGTTATACTTCCTTAAAAATAAAAAAAAGTGGTCGCATCAATGTTAACTGTAATTAATTATTTTAGGACCACCAAATTCCGGAAAAACTGCGTTAGCCGCAGAAATAGCAAAAAGATCTGATTTCCCATTTGTAAAAGTTTGTACGCCGGAAGATATGGTAGGATTTTCAGAATCAGCTAAATGTCTCAGTATTCGTAAAGTTTTTGATGATGCGTATAGATCTCAGTTGAGTTGTATATTAGTTGACAACATCGAGAGATTACTCGATTATGGTCCGATTGGACCTCGTTATTCTAACATGACTCTTCAAGCTTTACTAGTCCTTTTAAAAAAAGAACCACCGAAAGGGAAAAAACTATTGGTCATATGTACGAGCAGTCGCAGGTAAACATTTTTTTTAAATTTTTGTCTTCTTGAATTAAGATTTTTATAATAATTACGTCTCTTTCTTCATTTTCTTTCTAGACAAGTTTTAGAGGATATGGAAGTGTTATCTGCGTTTTCATCTGTTTTACATGTTCCCAATTTGAGTGATGTCGAGCACCTAATATCAGTATTGGAACAATCCGATGTCTTTAACGCCAAAGATCTGCGCTATATTAAGGACAAATTACAAAATCGAAAGTAAGATGACTCATTATGAAGGATTTTCAAAAGATTATATTATATTCTAATAATTTTTTCAACGCTTTAGGATATTTGTCGGAATCAAAAAATTGCTGTCGTTAATTGATATGGCTAGACAAGTTGATGAAGGATTCAAAGTTGTTACATTCTTATCGAAATTGGAGGAAGCTGAAGAAGTAGTCTAATTGTTTTCTTGCCAGTTGATTTTGTTTTTAGCTTTTTTTTTTCGTTTAGCGTAAACATTCCACATTCGTTTCTTGTTGTTTTTAATATTTTATCTTAAATCGGTTATTTACGCATTTCATGCTTATTTTATTTTATTTGTTTTAATATTTATACATTGAAGTTGATCAAAAAGCATCACGTGTCTTTGATTGGAATGAAATTTTAATTGTGAGTTTTGATTTGAAATACTACACTACAAATGTTCAGCCTCCTGAGGTTTCGAAGTAAATTAGGCTGTTTATTACCAAGATGCTAGTAAAATGATAATTGTTTGTAATGTCCTCTCAATCGTGTTTCAAGGAATACTAATCAATTTATTAGCATCTTGACTTTGATAAATCTGATTTTGTGCCTTCTTCGAGGTATAAAAATGGCATCGGGCTGTTTCAATTTTAAATCAACAAAATGCTAAAATTACAGTCAAATCGAAGACACGAGATTTTTCGAATCCACCGTGTTGTATGTATTTTATAAATCATTATTTTCGATTTCACATTTAGTACTTATTGCAAATTTATCATTATTCCTTCGTAAACTTTAGTTTCTAGAGCTTTGTAGATTTTTTTCTTAATGTAATATTAATTATGATGTTCCCTTCGTATATAAAACATAATTAAATGTGTAATTGTTATCTTATATTTTCGTTACTCATTTTGTAATTTATAGCATTTAAAATTGGCAAAGAAATCTCCGCGTTATATATGTATTTGTATTATTACGAGAAATTTGCTCATGCTGGAAATACTTATTTCCATTCTTCTTACGTAATAATATACATTCAATTAAAAAGTAGCATTTTAAAAATACGTATATTTTGAGTTGAATAAATATTACGGTTTCTTTGTTATCAACATGCTTTATAGAAATTCAGATTTTATACCAATGTTTAGTCCTATGATAAAAATTTAATATCTACCTTACCCGAATTATTTACCTCAAACTAGTTTAAATTCAAGATAAATATTAAATTGTACTTTCGATTTACCAAAAATACTTTTTGTGGTATTATTTTGTAATTATTTAAGGCTTTACCTAATTCTATGTTTATGCAAGCAATAAAACGATGTTACTCAAAATGTTTCCATTCATTTTTAAGCTTAACTTTTCCAATATTAATTACTTAGTACGTGAAAATGACATTTCATTTAAATATGTTTCAGCAAACAACATGTAATTCAAAATCAACAGTAAAAAGTCCATTCGATAGCTTCTTTTTTTAATGATCAGATAACCGGATAGCGAAGAGAAATTACAGCATGGGAGAAAAATAACTAATTTCAATGAAAATAATCTGAAGAAAGTTAAAATGAAAAATTGTGGAAAACAGAAAAGGAAAATGGAAATGAAATAAAACTTGAAAAAATTTCTGTTTCCTACATTTCCGTTTTTTTTTACTTTGGTAGGAACAACTGTTCCTTCCTTACTTTGTGGTTGTGGTTCATGAAATCGTCTGTGGATAAGGTCACTTCTTATTCTCGCACGTGATTGGTCGTTTGGTTACACATTCATACTGCATATAGTTCAGCTCTGTTTTTGTCCGATTTCCGATTTATGTATAATCAAATTGAATTTAGTTGTGGATGTGATAATTGTAGAGGAGTGTTGTTTCGTGTTTTTTTATTCATTTTTTAATTTTTGGTATTCTTTTTTGTATCGATTTAATAAATTAATTTAACGAGTTCGTATTTGATTGTACGTAAGAATTAATCGAAGTAAAGTTCACCGGATCATTAACGAAATTTTTATTGTTCATAATTTAAATTAGTAACGTAAACGCGAACGTAGAGTGAATTTGTGTTATTTTTGTAAGTTTTTCAATTCTGATATCATTTGTTTTTCTGATTTATACTTTTTTCTTATTTATTGGTAATTCGTTTCTTACTGTCGTTTTGATGGTAATGTGCTATTTCAATCATCGCGCTATTTTCCGCCATTCATTGTTTATTTTATGATAAAAGTACACCACATCGAATTGACTTAAATATCAAAAAACGTTACCAACTGTAATTTCATTACATGTTTTGTTGGTCGGTTGAAGCTGCAAAACATTCTCTGGATCTTTTTGTTAATTATCATGGCGATGGTAAATGGTTTTTTAAATTTCAATGATGGGTTTGGAAACAAGTGATAAGTAGTTTGAGTATAATGATTAAATCACATAGCGTACTCATTTCTGGTGCAATATTTAAAAATCTCTCGAAAAACGTTCTTATACTCGTTATCTCAAATGTAATCTTCCTATATCACGCAGTGAAGTAATAGCGATTGAATTCATTTTCAAGTACTTCAAAAATAATGTATCTTTTTCTTCAATATCAACCAGTAATACTTTTCGTTTAAGTGATGTTGCTGGCTGAAGTACTAAATTATCAGTTTTAATTATTCGTGTAGTCTAGAATGTTTTCTGATAAAAATGAAAAAAAAAGTTATGATTCATCGTTCTAAGTATTCCTTAAGGCGGCGTGGTTTTCCATGATTTATCAATTCGATGGTATCGTGAATGATGGAAACGATTAAAGGATTAATTGAATCTTGTAAAAGTCTTTTGAAAGGTTGCTTATGATAGATTAACGATAGATGGATACGGGACAGGCAACGTTTTCTTGTTTAAAAACTTCTAAATCTGAAATAATCGCCTTATTGGAAAGTACCTGAACCTTTTTATTTGTACAGGTGTTTTCGAATGTTGTTCGGAGAAGAACCAAACACTCAATTTACGAGTTCGCCGCTACACAGGAATGGTGACTTGATCACAAATACTTGGAAAATACGCTCGTTATTTCGTACGTATGATGTATAATAGCGGACGCGACAGCGGCTACTGCGAAAATGCGAATTCGACTTTCGGCGAAGCCGCCCCCTTACCCGATATCGGGCCTTATTTCAATAAAACCGCCATCCCGAGGTGTTCTCCTTTGAGCACAGAGAAATGTGCACCGACTGACGAAGACGTACATCTGATTATCGCCGATGATGGAAAATGTCGAGATTACCGTATCACCGGATCCTCGTGTCGAGCCCTTAAACACGCAGTTTCCAATTTGACTCGATTAGATGACTTCATCTGCGAGAAAATCGGAGATGGGTTTTTCTCCGAAGTGTACAAGGTAAGCGAATTTTTTCGTTGAAGCTAAGTCGAATTTACATAGATTTATCGTGACTGAATATCCACGTTTTTCTCTCAAGCGTACATCATCGTTTCGTTGGAAAATAAAACTTCCCGTAACGTTTTACTCGGATTTTGATTATTCGCATTCCGTTCGACGTGATTTTTTAACGAATTATGTTAATTGTAATCGCATTATAGCAGGTTGTATTCGAAGCGAAATGTTAATTGTGTGAAATGTATTCCTCGATGAGTTTTCATCGAAAGTACCTTTACATATATTCATCTTCTGCGTGATTCGCCAACTGTGACTGCAACTTCGTTGAATTGATTTTTTTCTATAGACTTCACGTTTGTACACGTGAAAAAAATTAAATCACGAAAAGTACTGTTTACAGAGGATACGAACCGCAATAATGTTTATAAATTGTATCGTTTCATGATGTGACCTGTTGAAACGTCGAATAACGTGCTAAACGTGACGTGATGTGACATGTTTTTGATAATATGGCTTGTTGAACATGACATGACTTCCCTAAAAACGACGCGACGCGACTTGATTAAACGTGATATGACGTAACTTCGCTACACACGACGTCACGTACATGCCATGCCGTGACTTGAATAAACGTGACATGATATGCCTTTGCTAAACATGTCGTGAATTATGTTAAACGTGAAGTGACCTACATGCCATGCCGTGACTTGATCAAACGTGACACGACGTGACTTTGCTAAGCATGACGTAAATTCTATTGAAGGTAACGTGACTTACATGCCATGCCGTGACTTGATTAAACATGGCATGACGTGACTTCGCCAAGCATGACGCGAATCCCGTTGAACGTGACATGACGTGACCTAACGTTATAACGTAACTTTTGTTGGGCGTGACGTGACATGACATTGTTGAACGTGACTTGTTGAAATTATATTGTTTCAAGATATAATTTTAAACCGTCTCAAAGCGTTATGTCACGAAATATTACTTTGTTAGACATGACATCCCTAAACATGACGTGAATTCTGTTTAACGTGACGTGACGTAACCCGACTTCGATAACGTGACGTTATAATTGGAAACTTTTCATAACATGGTCATTTTGAAAAATAGCATTATAAATCAATTTAAAAATTTAAATGAAAATAATGCAATATAAATCGAAAAGTCGGTGACCTCCCGCAAACTACGTGAGTTTTTTTTTAGTTAATTTCAGAATTTTTTTTCAAAATCGACCGATTTTTTCGTTGAAAATATCGACCCAATATGCTCGATTTGTGCGTTCAATTGTATAAAAATCTTTAACTCCATTTCTTAAATCTCTCTGCGAGTAGAAACAAAAAAACACGCCATCGTTAATCGCTTGCCTCAATATTCTTTCGATTTCTGTTCTTTAATTATAGTTCGTAAAGTATTACACATCGATAGTCGCATTATTCCTGTACTCTTTTTTCACTTATTTATTTTTATTTTCTGCAACAGTATGCGATGGAATGCGTTGTTGAGTCAGCTATTGACAATGGAATTTTATTGGTGCATTGTTCGATTATCGGAACTATAATTGGCAAATTTCTATTTTCGCTAGTAATTGATAAAATTTATCGAATTTTTCCATCGTCTAGAATACGAAATACAAAATTCGTGTTTTTTCGACGAACCAGAAGCGAATTTATTCTCATTTTAGCAATTAGCAACGACATTGGTTGATTTTTGTTTAATTTTCTGCGAATGTAAATGTCTCGATAACGTATCTTTTGCTTTGATTTCCGAAATACTTATCACGAATTGCATTCCACGAAGTACTTTGGTAATTTTTCGACTCTTGAGCAGACATCGGCGATTACTTATAACTGATAGACCGTATCAAATTCTTGATAGTATTTATCACGTTTGTAATCATGTCATATCGACTCGATATCTTTAATTATATCGTTATCCGAGTTTTTTGAGTCACATTCTACGTGTATTTATATTTGTGACTGGTGTTGGATACACGAGCGAGATATCTTTATGATAACGAGGTCTTACGGGCGTCTCCGTTGTTAGTTGATATAGTTATTCTTTTGAGAAAAATCTATTTATAGGGAAGTACTTGGCACTTGTTTTGTTTACATTCCGTCGCGGTTTTCGGCATTATTTGCGGGTAAATTTTTAAAGGGTTTATATTCCAAAAATTAGCATTCAAAGTTGTAAAGAGATCGTAAATGCAAAAGGGAACTCATCCTGTAGCTTTACAAAGTTCTGAGAAATAACGCCGGCGTGCAAGTTCGAAAACGTATAAATGATCGTGATCGAGCATGCACATTCTACCGGTATCGGTATGATAATAAATTAATAATAATCGAATAAATAATGTTAAAAAAAATCGAACCAAAAAAAAACAGTGGTAAGCTGTGGTAAATATAGGTTCGTCGATTTAAATGTACGCTTTTAACCGCCCGTTTCGAAATTATACCAACTCCTGGAGGCGAAATGATGTACTTTTAGTTTTACAACAGTGTAAAAGCAACGGTAGCAATTTTATGGAATTTATAATCATCCTGTATGATAAATTGTGACGTGTTTCTGGTTTTAAGTAGATTCGGTATTTAGATAATCTTAAATTATGAGAAATTGACGTCGGTGAAAATTGACATGATCCATTTTTTTATACGGTTCTACTCCGAAGAGAAAGAGCAATTTTATTTCTATGAAATTCTAAATTTTAGGTTGAATTTTGAATAATTTTCCTATATGTGTACAGGGTGGCCAAAAAGTCAGTTTACCAAATTACAAAAAATTTATTTTGAATCAAATGTAAAATTAATTTTTTGCTAATCGGTAACCTGACTTGCTGGACACCCTGTATAATTCGTGCAATTTTCAATTGTTTTTCCAAATTATCCGATTTTCTTAAATACAGGGAGTCCATGAAGTTGGTTTATTGATTTGCAAAAAATTAATTTTACATTTGAATTTAAAATGAATTTCTTGCAAATTGGTAAACCGACTTTTTGGCCACCCTGTATTAGTCGGAAGCTCACAGGACGTGTTTTTTTGACGAGGAAGTCTCAGGATACTTATATATTGTAATGAAATTCAAAATAATGAAGTCGAGGTTCATACAAAATGGCGGATTTTTAATCGACAGAGAAATGACTAAAGCTTGGATTCTTATGCGCAAAAAATAGCAAAAAAGTGCCTATGCAAGCAGTTGATAGGTGAGAAAAAATCATAAATATGCTCTATAAACCTGAAAAAGCATAAAAAAAGAACGTTTTCTAATTGTTCGATTGAAAACTGCTAAAAGAGACTCAAAAATTATGCTTTTTGAGGCTGAAAAGGGTTGAAGGGAAGTGAAAAGTTGATACCTCCAAAAGGCACTATTCGAACAACTACTACATGTACAAGGTGGCCAAAAAGTCAGTTTACCAATTCGCAAAAAATTCATTTTAAATTCAATATAAAATTAATTTTTTGCAAATCGGTAAACCAACTTTATGAACACCCTGTGAGTAAATCTAATTTATATTGAATACATTGAATTTACTCGGTTACATTTTTCATTTATGTATACAGGATGTTCATAAAGTTGGTTTACCGACTTGCAAAAAATTAATTTTACATTTGAATTTAAAATGAATTTTTTGCGATTTGGTAAACTGACTTTTTGGCCACCCTGTACATGCCGAAACACAACCTATTCGGCAAATTGGGGGGTGAGGCTGCAGCCATGACACAAAATTTTCAAGGTCAAATAATGGGGGGCTTCCCCTCCTGAATGGTGCAGGACGCTGATTTTTGTGTATGTTGTATATATTTTGATGCTCTATCGATTGGATTATGAATTTTCCTGTAAATCCATTTTTTTTCGGATTATAATCAAATCGATGAAAAATTATTAAATTTTCCACGAAATAAGAGGCTGTTTAACCTGACTTCCAACACGCTCCACGCTCCAGCGTTGTGTGTATTCGTAATTATGCATGCAAACGTGTTGCACCATTTAGGGTCTGCCCAGCCTACTTGCTTTTAATTTCCCCTGTCGAAATACGAAGCGAATGTAATGTTTACACTGCTTATATTGAACCTTTGATGACGAATACTAACAGAAATGTCGATGTTTGTATTTGGTATAAATATTCCAGAGTAATTTTTATTGTAATGCGTATCAACAAGAATATACTCTGACTTTACTCAGCGGCTTCATCGAGTATGCCGAACAACCTAAGTCCTTTTTGACGCGCGGGCATCGCCCTGTAGTTCTATTTGACTTTGTGTATTTGTTTCGAACACGAGAATCGCTAAATGAAGCGATACTATGATGAAATACCACACCGAAGGGGAACATCTGTTTCGTATCGATGTCGAAAAGTAAACTTTTTGTTTTCAAGTTACATCTATCCAGCGGTTACGTAATTTTCGATATTGTTTACGAGATGTGCTAGTATAGAGTGAAAAAAATGTGGATATTTACGAGCTTGTAGGCGTATTACGCGCGTGTGTGTGCGTAGACGTTGATGAATGAAAATTCGACGTATTGAGATTATAGAATAAGACAAGTTGCCTGCGAGGATTAAAAAAAAACACCTACCGTGTGTGATTCAATTGGAGAGGAATTTTTGTTGTGGTAGAAAGTGAAAATACACGTTTTGATTTGTTTTTATACGACGTCCTGCTGCGAGAATCAACGCACGAATGTGTAATGATTCGTATACAATACAAATTATCGATATTTTCTCGAATTTCGTCCTCGAGAGCAAATAGCGTAAATTTTCGCCCGAGGTAATTTTTCAGGGTAATTAGTAAAGTACCCGCGAGCTCTTATGTAACGAAGAATTTTTTCATGGCGTATTCGGCCCATAATGAAGTTATTATTTGAATTACAAACGATTGATTGATACAGAGAAATTGTCGCGTTAGACGTTCCTCTTGAATTTATGCTTCGAAAAATGAAATAATTACCAGATACGAGTGTACTCGAGTTAACGAACCAAGTCGAACGAAAGCGGCGATGAGTGGTATTTTATGCTAGAAAAACGCTGTCGAGAATTTTTTAATTCAAAGAGTATTTCGTATCGAGGTAATTTCTAAATTTTAAGGAAAAAATTACTCAAAGGAATCTATTTTATTGGTGGGAGTTGATGATCCATTTTTTTCTAGTGAAGAAAAACGAAATCCTCGTGACTTTGGTGTGATTACTTATGCGTAAGTGCGTTTAATTTCATAAAATTTATGACTAATGTGATTTTTTTATTTATCCAATTGTTACAATGCTTACGACTTGTATGAATTTTCTGTTTTAATTAATTATATACGATTCAATTAAAATAAAAAAGTCATATTGGTCATGCTTCCTTGCCTGTGTAATTAAATAATTTGAAATTTCTCGGGCTCTTTTAGTAAAAGCGAGTACGCATGGCGTGTCCTTTTACCCCCTCCCCACCTCTCCATAAAAACAGCTCTGCAAGTTTACAATTTAAAATCGATTATGGAGGTCAGCCGAAGATTTCTAATTTGTCTTAAATTTATGAAAATGTCGACGAAAATTCTCCGCCCGAGGTGACAAGTTTTGCCGCGGAACTTACGCGGCGTAGGGACGACATCGCGCTTTGTTTGAATCGCTCTTACTATTTTTGCTCGTTAAGTCGGAAACAAAACGTTCTATGAGAAAATATATAGGAACTTAATTTATAGGAGATTAAATTTGCCATTTTAATTTGCCTTAAATTGTAGAAAATATCGACGAAAATTCTTCGCCCGAGGTGACAAGTTACGCCACGTGATTTACGCGGAGTAGGGACAACATCGCGCGTAGTATTTTGTGTGTTTTGGCTTGATAACTCGAAAACGAATCGTGATATGAAAAAATATATATAGAAACTTAATTTGTAGGAAATTAAAATGCCATTTCAATTTGCCTTGAATTTTACATATAAATTGTCGGCGAAAATTTTTCGCCCGAGGCGACAAGTTTTGCCACGTGACTTACGCGGCATAGAGACAACATCGCGCTTGAATTGAACCTCGCGTACTATTTTGTGTGTTTTGGCTCGATAACTCGAAAACAAATCGTAATCTGAAAAAATATATAGAAACTTAATTTGTAGGAAATTAAATTTGCTATCGATAATGTTCCTCAAAAATTTTGATAGGATCGACGGTTGGTTAGATATTGACGAAAAACTTGTTGTGGGGGGGGGGGGGGGGGGGAAAAAA
>QBDW01000710.1:0-89730 GCA_003261595.1 Maconellicoccus hirsutus
CTACACTACTTACCTCAAAGTTGAACGAAGGTAGTGATATCCAGAAGATCCTCCCGTACCAATGACTTGAGAACCGATCATTTTCTGAACCATCAGCATATGATTGGCTACAAGTAAGTACATAAAGTAAGCAAATGCGAGATCGAAATAAAATAAAATGTATTAATTTATTTAAATAGATAAATGGCAATCAAGTATCTAGAAGATGTACATAATAGCTAATTGATACTCTAATACCTACTTCGCCATTTAGTCAACTGAAGATCTATATCGATTATTAAATTAATTATTTGGTACGCCGCTCGAAACTGAGGAATATTATAGTATTGAAATATTACTACTGCTCCTAGGAT
This sequence comes from Maconellicoccus hirsutus, assembly GCA_003261595.1. Taxonomy (NCBI): domain Eukaryota; kingdom Metazoa; phylum Arthropoda; class Insecta; order Hemiptera; family Pseudococcidae; genus Maconellicoccus; species Maconellicoccus hirsutus. The sequence continues at coordinate 354 of QBDW01000710.1, forward strand.
AGATTTTCGAGAAAATTTTCTTTCTTTTTGATCGACAAGTTGATTATGGATATCATCATCAAAAAGTGAATTGAATAGGAGCTCTTTGTTTTTAAAGCGTGTCATCTGAGTACCATTCAAAGATGAACTGCATTCCTACAGGTGTTCAAATAATTTGATTAGGTGAATTAAATGGTTTACATTTATCTCATATGAATAGATATTTTATTTCTACGAGATTACATTCGATTTACTCAAACCAAATAAATAATAACATTTGTACCTACACTGTACAATGTGTATAATCCTTTCAGCGATTATCCAATTTTACATACCAAAGTAGAGGTGAGTTCATCTTGAAGAAATTTTTGCACTGCAATTTTATATAAAGGTTCAAAATTTGTCAAGTTCAAAGCTTGCCAAGGATAGAATTCAAGCCATTCTTGTACCAAAGTAAATAAAGTGGACTCGGCTTCCGATTGTTTGAGAGATTGACAAGCGGCATCGCTGGAGTTAAATTGATTCATAAAATCTTTTTGAAATTGAACTCGGTCACTCTGAGATTTATGCAGAAAGAAAATTCAATTATAAAAAGAAGATATAGGCCTACCGCGTTGAAAATTGTTACCTTTGATAAACCTAGTTTGTTTTCAATCAATCGAAATTGCAAACTTTGAAATCCAGATGCCGGACACAAAAGGTTTCTAAATTCTAAAAAATCCAAAGGTGTCATTGTTTCCAGTACATTTATTTGTTCGATTAAAAGCTGAAATTTGATTACGGTGAAGAATTAAATGTTTAATTATTTTTTCCATAAAAATGATTCGATACATACATATAAAGCATGCGATAAAGAATGTAGGTTGGTAGACTGAAGCTTTATAAATGAATTAATAAAGGAGGTCAACCGAAACATTTAAGAAAGCATAACTTATTTTTAGAAATTGTGTTTTAAAATGAATTTAAATCGCATTACAACATTAATCTTGTTAATTTTTCAATTATTGACCACCATATCTCTGAATCATCGTAAATTCGCTCATTTCAAAGAGCAATAACTTTTAAATAGGAAAAATTTTCATATTTTGCCTAATGCATTTATCATGACTACAAGTATTTCTCCTTCGAATGGGATTAAAGATTAAAACATTTTAACACCGAATATTTAATTACAATTGTACTTATAGTTACTCGACATTTCCTTTGGATGCATAAGTAACTGATCTAAAAATACGTATTGATAGGTACCTCTACCTATGTAATATCAAATGTTACGCGTAATGATAGGAATTTTGGGTTTTCTATTTCGTGTTCATTGCAAATATAAAAAGAAATAATACTTGCTTTAATGATTAAAACGATTCTATAAAGCCTTTTTATAATTTCATGTGGATCTTCATATTCAATCTGTAAAAATTAAAGAATACTAGCAAGTATTCTTGCAATATTTTAGCCACTGCCTATGTTGTTCCAAATTTTAGATTTTATATCTATGGAAAAATGCGAAAAAAATACCTACTTTGCCTATTTTAAACATTTCTCTCAATGAATCTAATTCAAAAATGATTTGTTTGAACCATAGTTCATAAGCTGAAATAATAAATGAATGGAAATTACTAGATACGATTTTTACATATGAAGAGGTGTGCTCTTATAATATAAGAAATGATGATTCCAATTAAATTAAGTCTTTGAAATATTAAAATAATTCAATTTATAAATACCTTGATGAGTAATAATGAAGAGATGTTCATGGTGGGCTGGTTGGTTCAATTCAGCACTTCTTAATGACTGAGCTGATAACAATTTTTCTAATTTCAAATACTCAGAATATTTCAACTCTTTTTTCGTCTCATTTTGTTTTTTACTAAAAATAATACATACACCTTAAATCTGAACACTAATGAAAAAATTTGTAGGTACTCAATTATAAAATTGTTTACCCAATCGAATGGAGTTCATCGTCATGAAAAATGCAGTTACCGTTTTCCATTACTTTAAAAGCACGCAAAAGAAAAACTAAAAAAAAACGTAACGTTCGTAGGCTATTTATTGAGGGTTGAATTCAACGGATGAATGAGGAAACTAGCCTATTATGTAATATAATACTTTTCAAACGTAACTAGTTAGTATATCGTATGCACTGATTAATTAATATATATCGTGTTACAATCAGAGTAATTCTAGTATGTAAATTTTATTGGTTTTTTTTGTTTACAAATATTTTGAAAAACTACCAAATCACACTGGTCCATTAGTTACATTTCATATTTCCAGCGCCTTTGGTAATGTGAGAATTTTCCATGCATTTTTAATTTAGTGATGATAACAGAGATATAAATAAACATTTTTTTTTAATTTACTTCGCTGTTTTTTTGATCCAACAAGTTATTTCGTCTTAAGATATTTACAAGAATAATAGCAAAACTATTCAATATTTCTTAAATTTACTTAGTTTTTGAGGGAAGAATTTTAAAAGAATGATAAATAGATACAATTACATACTAATGAGTTTTTATTTTTTATTTAAGTATGATGGGTAACAAAAGTAATTTTTTTCAAGTTTTTACAAAACTACATTTCTTTTTACATAAATGGAAAAACAATAAATATAAGGACACTTAAAATGAAAACACGTATCGCAAAATGGATATCTTTAGACAGGCGGTGTGTTAGTTTCATCATCGAGTTCTAAACCAATTTCTTCAATTAAGGTAGATTTACTTTTTGGGTAACCTTCCAGAATACTATTCAACAGATCCATACAAATGCGTTTCCTTTTTTTGTACTCCTTTACAGCTGTTTCATGGTTTTTTTGAATTTTTTTTCGTTCAGCTTCCGAAATCAGAACCTTGTTTTCCGATAGCGAGGCATATTTAGTTTCCATTTTCTCTATATCAGACAGAAGTTCATCCCTCTTAGATTTAGCTTCATCGGTAGCAAGTGACGATTGAAACTTATTTAGTTGACTCTGTAGCTGTTTCAACCGTTGCTCATTTTTTTGTAGTTTGTCGGCTTTTTCTAAAATCTATAATAATATGATTTGGCAGAATTAATGAGTGGGTTTTACTCGTCTAAACTATTAACCAAAATTAATTACCCGAGATTCTAATTTTTGAAGTTCTTCGTTGGCGTTATTTGTTTTAGGATCGTCTTTCTGAATGATAGAATAAACTTTTTGCTTGCCGTAAGTTTTTTCCAAGACTTTTTTCTCTGTTACCAAATGATCCAATGCTTTCTGAATTGCGGATTTTCCAAATTCTTTATGAAGATTTTGTAGTATATCGTTGGCACTATATGGTCGATTTACTTTCTTCAGGTAGACGAGTACGGCTTCTTTTTCCTTTGACATTTTGAAAGTGAAAAAATTATATTTTATGATTCAAATGATGAACATAAGAACAATACTTAATATATGTATAACGTAAATTTTATGAATTAAAAACTATCGGAAATAATATTATTCTTTCAAGTTATCACATAATAACCATTTTAGATAAAATTATCGCAATTTTGAATTTTTATTTTTGTTTACATATTTTTAAATTATTTGCGCGCCAAAAGTTTATAGGCTTTGTACCATAGAATGACTGACATTTAATAAAACGAAAATAATTAATTTTTACATAAACTGACCACAAAAAAATATCAAACTTTATAAATTTTAATTATATTTCTTAAATTAAAGTATTTTAAATTAGAAAAATATGTCTTACTTAAAGTTTTATTGAAACTTTTAATTTGAAAAAATTTACCTGCGCAGTGTATAAATAACATTGATAAACAAGTGGTGTGATAACAATGATAACAGTTTCGTTGAATTCAAATTTTTTTTCAAATATTTTTGTTACATTCCATTAATAAAGTAATTTAAATAATTACTTGTAATTAATTGAATACTACCTACTGTTTTCTGAGTTATTTCGTGAGTGTCTCTGCTCCATCATGTGCTGAATAACCGTTTACGAGTTGATTAACTTGTAATGACTGACAACACGAAGTTCTTTGGAGTGTATACATCAAAAGATTCCAACGGATGTGATAAATCTAATGATGGTAAGAAAGATTTCCATTTCAGAGGCATTTTTCTGAAATAACTCCTAAATTCTTTATGTTATCAGAAAGAGTACACGTATACACGAGCTACAATCAAGCAGCAGTTGTATTGAAAGAAAACAAAGATGCTCGCTTTAAAATTTTCAATTCTGAAGATGAAGCTCGTTATTTTTCTCATTACGGATCAGTCGGTGGTAAAGGAACTCCTCACGTTTCCGAGGGTATTTCATTTAAACATCTGAAACGTCCCAAAATTTATGATTTTCGAAGGTGTATCGAAAACGATGATTACACTTCAGTTAAAAGGTTAATACGGAAAAATCCTCGATATTTAATTGGTGTCAGTGACACTCCGACAATAATACAAGTACGTGTTGAAATAGCACTTTACACATCTTGTTGTTTCTATTTCCCGTTTTTATATTTACGTTTTACAGGAAACAGCACGGTATAATGCTCTTCATATCGCTGCCAAACACAACAGAGCGCGAATAGCAGAATTGATTTTGAGCACGGTATCGAATCCTTCATTTACTAAGTTGCTATACGGGGCTGCTGGAGAAAACTCGTATATTATTCGTCCCGAATTGTTGGTTGATTTGTACTTAAATACTCCTGATAAATTTTCTAATGAAACTCCGCTACATTTTGCTGCGAAATATGGTGCTGTGGATGTTATCGCCATTTTCATTCAATATCCTCAATTGAAAATTGATGTTAAAAATACATATGAAGAAACGCCGAGAGATGTTAGCGAAATTATTCAATTACTAGGCTATCGGATTTTTTATTTGACTAGTATTTATTTTTAATTTCAGATTACTTGTAAACAAATATATACTGAATGTACGATACTTAAAGATAAAATACATAAAATGCTTAACGAAGTATTTTACGTGCCCGTCTGGAGATCGAATGACGATGTTGTTCAGCCCATCGTTGGTAAACCATATTCCCATAAAAATCCGCCAATTTGCCCTGAGGTAATTAAAAGTGAATTTTAATTTTTAGATTTTTTACTTTAAGACAAGTTAAAATATGGTATTGCTTCATCGTTTTCGGTATTGACCATTTCATTATTTTTGCATACATGTTGTGATTACTTGTTTTTTTTTAACATTCCCCGTTAAATATTTAATATAATGATTGGTACATTTACTCTTTTCCAGGCCTCTTCACCGGCGAGCCCCTCAATGGAAATTAAAGCTATTGCTGGGCCTATGACGTATGATGAAGCAACCAATTTTCATAAATCTTTGAAATCACCTATACGGAGTGCAACTAGCACACTTCCAGGTACTCCACATTTATCGCAAGGTGTCCTTTTTCGTAATCCTTTGGAAATGGATAAAGGACTAGAGAAAATCGGACGGTAATATCTTATCTTTGCTATTTCAAAGTGACGGTTTTTTTATTTATTATTATCAATGTATTGTTTTCAATCTCCTCGTTCCATAGAGCTCTTGCAATGAAATCTCAAGTTTCTTGGAAGGAGTATTGGCCATTTTTGGATAAATTCATCGACATTAAAAGCGAAAAAGGTTTAAAAATATTGGAAAAATACTTGAAGCGAAAAATTAATCCTAAAGTAAGAACAAAGAATTACTCCATCCAAAATCCATCATTTTTTTTATTTTTTCCTTATTATCTTTTTTCAGAAACCAAAATTAAAGCAAAACGAAAAACATATTTTATCTCCTATGTCAGAATTATGCCATAAGTTTGCTAAATGTACAATCAGTTCTAACCTTTCAAATACTGATCTCTCAAATTCAACTATTGAATGTGATAGTGCCGGTGATGCTGCCAAATTCGAATTGGAACATATCCACCTTGGATTATCCAATAAAAGTGAGATATACGTCAGAAAAATACATTAAATTTTTACTCAAAATGCTTGTCTTGCAGAAATTTGTGATAAGAATAATTTTGATGCCTCTGGTGATGGTGAAGATGGTCAATTTTTTACTGCACCAAACAGTCCTTTGAGATCTGATGAATCCGACGATGAAATGGAAATTCCGGATGAAGGGCCTGAAATATACATTACTGAGTAAGGTGTTTTTTCAGAAAGTTTTCGACTACGAAAAACAGATATTTTATGAATATTTTCCCATTCCTAGTGACAAGGGAACGAGCGTTGATTATGCTGTGTTAGAAGCACTTACCGATGTAGTTATCGATCATAATATATATCCTAATATTTATCGTTGGAAACATTCGATTCTATTGCATAGTACGATCGATAGATTCTCGTAAGTATTTCTTTTTTTTAATGCGATGGTCAACTTATTATTAATAATTTGTATTTGTTAGGTGTCGTAGGCCAATATCATCGAAGATAACTAGAAGAAAAATACTCTTCGATGAATAAATTCTTTTCAATGAATTCGTTTCGAATTTTTCATAAAACGTTTTAAAACACGATTTAAAGCAATAGTGTTGTAAATAATATGAAAAATTGATTGAGTGTTGTAAAGGCACGATTTGTGTTTTGCTTTTTCTGTTCATTTCGGTTTTATTCCTGTTGTCTAAAGCGTGTCAACTTAATAATTACGTTTTCACGTTTTAATAATTAAAAAGGAATCGGGGAAACAGCTATTTAAAAATAAATCTGCGATAAGTTTTCATTGGTTAAATGGTATTCGATAAAATAACAGCATGTGCGATGCCGATAAAATACCTCAATTTGTATTCTGTAATCGAATGCAATTCCATTTTTCGGTTAAATCGTACTCTTTTTACCTTACCATGAAGTAAATCACTGTGATAGTTGTTTATACTTATTTCAAGACAAAATACCAGATTTTACTCGTGTATTTATTTTGAACGTACATTTTTGTTTTTTCTCCTCTGTTTTTTTTTTCGTGTACTAAAGAACGCGTAAACATTCCTAGATTAAAATTTTCGATAACGGCATTGGTATATAAAATTAATTCTTTTTATTACTATTTCAAGTTGATGTTATGTAAAACAGTGTTCTCATTTTCTTTGTTACTACTTTGAACTATTTTTTGAATTGTTATTTGATATTAAAAGTTAATTTTTGTATTGAGTTGTGTTATTATTTTGTACTAATTAATGTTTATACCACCTTCAATTAAAAATTATTTTTTTACAAATTGCGATTATTTTTAATTGGTTAAAGAACGATTTCCTATGTATGTTTCGTATGAAGTTTGACAGCGATAACGAAGTTATTTTTTCCTCATTTATGTAGCCTATTTGGTAGACTAAAGAAAACCTGAATTGAGAGTGCGAATTCATAATAAAATATCTAATTCACTTGTTACCGATTATTGAGATTATTTTCACCGCTAAATTATAACAGCGGTATTATTCATTTGTAAATTATTACGGTTAAACCAATGTTTCGAAGTTCATCCCACGCTATTCGTATTATCAATTTATTTCACAGTCGAAATTCTACAAACTGAAATTTTTAATCTATTAAAATACCTACGAATTTAGTAGCGTAAAATTATTCATTATTCATCGTTTAATACGGTCTCATATTTCTTTTATGTTCATCTTCGAAGGTGGTTGTCGTGTCGGTAAATTGCAGATGGATGATTTTTAAAACATTTGTATTGATTTTTCCCCCTGAGGAGAATGTCAAGTGCATTTTGCCCTTGAATTCATTCATGATTTATGAATAGTCGAATTTCGACTTTCAAGTTCGTTTAGGTAAATTTATACGGGAATTTTTCAAACGCTCGAATTCCATTGGACGGGAAAACGAATTGATAAGAAATGCTACGAAATATTTTTTTCATTGGAGTGAAAAAGGTTTTGTAATGAAATGAAATTTTTCGATTCACTATACATTTTTTCCGATTCGAGATAATCGTAACATTACTACAATTATATCAATACATCATTAAGAAAATAATAAATAAGTGAGTTTTAATTAACTAAACACTTCTTGAATAACATCATTGTGTTGATATGTGTAAAACGAGATGTTACATTTAGAAAATATTATACACGATGTGTTCAAACGAGAAAGTTGATAAAGCGATAATTTCATATTTTTAGCGTTAATTCGCAAATTTACGATAATTATACGTTTACAAGAAGAAAAATTCCGTAAACAAATTTCAAGCCAAGAATCGTAATTACATGTTTATCGCTTTAACATGGCAACACTGTTTTTCTCGACGTGCATGAAGCTACTACCAGCTGAGTCTCTGACCGGCCGTCAGATTCCAACTCGAAATCGATGAACGTAGCATGTGAATTGTCGTTATAGCCTTTTGGAGTGTAGACGACAAGTTTTAATATAATTTGCGAGTGTTTGTTCGTGTTTCTTGATTAAAAAAATTTATCGATGTTTTTTTAACCGCGTGTTAGAAAAATTCACGCGTAAATTCGAATCGTTATCGTACGCATAAGTATGTAAACATATTCAAATGTTGAGTGATCGTATTTATTTACAATGAATTCGTTAAGTCTGCTGTTTGTGATTTCATTTAAATATTCATTATGCATCGGACCCGACTGGAGTAGTCATCCGATTATGCAACAAGCCGCCGATGATAAAATTGAATCATATACTACGGCTTTTTTAAACGTAACATATATCGATAAACAAACCGGTCAAATAAAATCGGAAAAATCCGAAGTGGCTAAATATGGCGAATTTCACGTGTCCGCGATTAGTGGACTTTTAATCCACGTAAAATCATCTACGGCCAGGGAAGAGGATGCTTACGCCGGATGTGCTTTCCCGTTAAAACCAACTTCCGGCCAATTCCCCAAAGACGAGCCATGGATAGCGTTGGTAAGAAGAGGCAAATGCAATTTCCAAATGAAGATGGAACACGCTTATAATAGCAACGCCTCCGGCATTATTGTTTATAATGATAAGGATTCGCCGCATTTGGAGAGAATGAGATTGCAGCCTAATGTTCCAAGTGAGTAATATTTTTTCATTGTTGCGTCGTTACTCGTGTTTTGTTTTTACGTCAATCGTATACCCGCCAGTTTTTCTGTTCAACTTGCACCAATGCCATCAACTATAAGTTTATAATACAAGTTCGTTATTTCCTATCAGCATGCTTTCACTTATACTTCCTATGGTATCAGACTTCAAAGAAATTTCGTACTTGTCGAAATTTGAACCGTAATTTTACTTAATTCAGCTGTCAATTTATTGTATAAACCAGAAACCAGACCAAACATCAAAGTTTACCGAACTTGTAATAAAGTTCCGATGACAAAGTTTCTTGGCGCGTTTAACGCGATTATGTCGTCGGTCGCTACAACTTGGTTCATTCGAAACTTCGTACTTATCTCGGTTGAACTACCAGACGCCATAAAAAAGGGTAACCAATTGACGAACCTGCTAGTCATCCTGGCATAATAGAACGTTGACACGAAAAGGAAATAAACAACAAGGCCATCGAGATAGGACGACAGACATCAAATGCCGGCCAACGCGGCCATCGTCCGAGATGGAAATATATTGGCCTAATGTCAAACAATCTCCGATCTGATCTGGAATAACCTCTGATTCAAGGATAATATCTAGATGAGTCGAAACGCTCAAGTCATGTAGGCTGCGCCTGGCTGGATGCTAATTTGCTAAAGCCGTGGTAATGACTTTGACTTTTCGATCACTGTGAGTCGACCTCGACGTCGGTAGTTCCGTCTCGTAAGTAACCAACCACAAAGGTTGGTGATTGAAACCCTGCGGTGATGGGTAATTTTTTCTTGTAGGATTGTCAAAGTATTAGATTTTGAGGTTTTTGTATGCTTTACTGGTGATCTGAAGCGTAAGTTTGGTTTGTAAACGGTTTAAACGATTTTTATAATGTAAATTGCTGTTTTGTTCGTTCGTTGGTATCTTTTGAAGTCCGTGTAGTTCATTTGACCGAACTTATTTCATTAAAATTACCAATTACCGAAAAAAACTCTTTCGAGCGACTTTAAAAGAACCTTTTTTATTCGTCATTACATCTTTAAATATTTATCCCAAACATTCCCTTTCTGAATTTCTATCTTGCCGGAAACACTTTCAACATCATTTCCAGACATTCCCCAGTCACGTCTTACTCTCTAAAAAGAAAACACCCACACGCTTTCGAGAAAATGAAAATAAAAAAGGTTAACACACCGCACACACGGAAAAAATCTGCTCACTTTCCCAACTCATCAGCATCGCACAAAAGACGACCCGAGAGATTGCGAACCAAATATCTCGCCGGTCGCGTTTTGTTGAAAAGGTTGGCAAAAGGCGATCATTCAAAAAAGAAAAAAGGTTCGCGTTAAGCTGCTCCGTTGAGGTCTTGGTACACATAAATAATTCACCATCCGAGCGTAACACGTTTATCGAATACGTAAATCGTAAAGCCAAGCAAATTGATTTTCGCGCTACGTTTCGCCAATAAAATAACGATACTGTCTTAGGTCAGCATATTGTTGTGGCGTCTTTGTTTGTTCTTTAATTCGTCCACAAGTATGTATATTTCGTATCTCAGCAGTTACACGGTATTGTGAGGCGATAAAGAAATCGAATAGAATGTGTTAATAGTTGCAATATTGCTTCGTCGACGAAATCCTTGGAAATTCTGTTCTCAATTGAAACTCGAGCACGTTCTGTCGTTCTGTGGTGATTATGCTATCGATGGAATATCGATTTTATCTTAGATGATCAAATATCGTTGAATCGCGTCGATGTATTTCAAATTATGACGTATGATTTTTCGTTGAAGGAGATTTCTCAATGGAATTGTAGTATCTTTTGATTCAGTGACGGTACAATTTTGTTTTTTATTAAAACGTTAATTTCATCAGCATCAAAATGATAAGTTTTCATTTAAATCACTTATCCTGAAAGTGACAAAGTTCGCATACAAAATTGCAGTATTTATGAATTATTTTAATAGTTGATTTAAAATGATAAAATTTGTTTATGTAGTCGATTTTGAAAATGTTCAAAATATTCGAAATAAACAATCCCTCAAAAAGTTCGAATATGTACGGAATCGTACGACAATATCCGAAGTACTTTAAGTGACCGAAAATAAACGAAGATCTCCGAAATTAATGGAAGTAATTAATATATCATAAGTTCACAAAAACGTTTAAAAATGTTCAAAAAACACTGTCAATGCGCAAAATGTATTGAAACAAATAAAACTTCGTTAGAATGAAAAATATGTGCGAAAACGGAACGAATCAACGTGTCAAATCTATCATGAACGTGACGGCAACCGAATATGGCTGAAAATATACGAAAAACATGAAATCGTCCAAAATTTCGCTTCATCAACTATATTTTAATGTGATGTCGAGTGTAAACGAAATGAAACGAAGATGACCGATATTTGGCGGAAATCACCGGAAACCCTCGAAAGTCGAAGAATTTACGAAAAGCCCCGAAAATTACCAAAATTACGCTGAAAAAATCGAATTAGGTTCACAAATGTGATATAAATGTATAAAAATGAAAGAAAATTCGCAAAATTATTGAAATTACTAAAAATTAATCTGATAATCCGATGAATACGAACGAAAACAAGCGTCAGTGACCGAAAATGGCCGAAAACACACGAAAAGTACATATGAAATCAGCTAAAATTTCGCTTCAACAATCGAATTTGAACAAGATTTCGTCGATTTCGAGTGTAAACGAGATTAAACGAAGATGACCGAAGTTTGGCGAAAATCACCGGAAATACACGAAAATCAAAAAATTGATTAAAAGCTGCGAAAATAGCCAAAATTACGCTGAAAAAATCGAATTAGGTTCACAAATGTGATATAAATGTATAAAAATGAAAGAAAATTCGCAAAATTATTGAAATTACTAAAATTAATCTGATAATTTGATGAATACGGACGAAAACAAGCGTCAGTGGCCGAAAATGGCCGAAAACACAAGAAAAGTATGAAATTAGCTAAAATTTCGCCTCAACAATCGAATTTGAACATGATTTCGTCGATTTCGAGTGTAAACGAGATTAAACGAAGATAACCGAAGTTTGGCGAAAATCCCCGGAAATACACGAAAATCAAAAAATTGATTAAAAGCTGCGAAAATAGCCAAAATCACACTGAAAAGATCAACTTTAATCCATAAATTTAATGAACGAAGACATATAATAGGAAAGTTGAAAAAACTGTTGATAACATTTAAACATACTCTAAATTAAGCTCAAATTATCAAATTTAAGCTCAATGTACAGAAACTAATGAAAATCATCCAAATTAACCAAAAATATACAAAATTCGAGAAAATACGTGAAAAGAGAAGATTTTATGCGAAAAAAATCGAATTAAAAATATTGCTTTTCATATATCTTTATAATTTACACACATAAAATTTTGAATTGATGGACTTGGTTTTGAAATAATCGGTCAAACTTTCGAATGAACTACTCAATACGAAAATTATTTTTTTCATTTTTCTTTTCATTATTTGTGGCTGTAACCCAATTTTTTCACCAATTTCCAGTAATAACTTAATTTGAATAAAAAATTTTCCATTTTTACAAGGTCATCATTGTACAGAAACGCCTTCGACGTTGAAAAATCTAACAGCGCCAATTGATTAGTCTTTGTTCGGCGGCCAATTAAATTCTCATTATCGCCGAGGGTGGCAGTCCGGTAACTCAGCTCGTCACGTATTCGTTTTATTAACAATGAAATAAAATTCTTTGTTCATCCGTCTAGATTATCAAAATGGAATATTTTTTCTTAATTTCCTCATTCCATTTCAATACTCGAAGACGTCCGAATAGACAAATGTCTGTCACGTCGAATTCGCATAACGATTATTACAATCACGTTTAAAAATACAAAAAGCGATGAGCAATTGATGGCGAATTGTCGTTATATTTACAGTTTACGTTAAAAGGTTCACCAGTCATTTCGCTAATAACTAAACAATAACTAGATAATTATCTCCGTAACGCTGAAACTTCACAAAGTATTAACGCTGCCAACGCTTATTTGACGTTAAGCATTTGGTAATCCGTTAAATTAAACTCATCGCGTACCTTTAATAAGATTAAAGGAAAAAAGCTAGGGTCGTTTAACCCGAACCCAATAGTCGGGAATTCTCTGTAGAACGACGAAATAAATTTGACTTTTTACGTCGCCTCGCCAGACGAAGGTTGAATACGCGAATAAGGAAAAAGCTCCTTCTCATATCGAAGAAAAAAGCTCCGAGAAGCATTGTTCGTGCAAGACGTTTATTTGAATTCCGAGTAGAAGGGCGACGAGAGGCGTGACAGTGTTAGGTGATTGACATGGATGCAAGGGTATTGTATTCGGAGATGCCAAATATCACCTCGGAGCACATGTTACCTGTAGGACGACAAAGACCGGAAATATTACACGGATTACTTCTACCTGATGACGTAATACTTCGTTTCCGAAACGATGCACCATTATGGTTGAATTTCGCTTCAGCAAGTTTTCAAATGTTGTAATACTCACCTAAACACTTAATCTGGCGAGTTGAATGAATCCAAGCGAGAATTTTCTGGCGAATTTACCATCAAAATGTATTTTTCCAGGATATTTCAAAGCTATGAGTCATACTCGTATACAAGTGGGTTGATGGAAAAATTATCACCTTGTTTACTATTTATTTGGCCCGAAAATTAATCCGAATGAATTTCCGTTAATAAATGTAATTTATTTCTTCGATTGTGTCTCCAATTACGTAAGTTTTCTCCGAGCGACCTAGCTTGGGCGACAGGTGTTATTTTATAGCGTGATTTTTCATCATTGATTTTATTCAATCGTACGTATTAAATTCTCAATGGTATTCGAAGTCATTAAGTATTATGAAAATTCAATAAAAATAGTCTCATGATTAAAAAAAACTCGGGCTGAATGAGATAAAAACAGCCTTATCGGTGATTATCATTATGCAGATAAACACGAAATAATCGTTTCTTTCACGAGAGATTTTTTTTAATGCTTAAAATGGACAGTTTTTTATATCTTTTCCGTTTCCTAGGTCTTCTTTTTTTTTGAATTTAACGCCTTGGATCCCTTGCTGATTAATCGGAGAAAAAGGAAGGTTCCCGTCGAGTATTCTCGTTTCTTTTTCATATTTTTGTACTTAAAAGTTTTACGTAAACAGAAAATCAACCCACGATTGAAAAGTTTTCTCTGTATCTCTTAATTTTCATACCAACGAAACATGTTAAAGAGAAACTTGGTAAACACGAAATTTCAATATTAATCAAGATGATTAATTTTTCAAACATCGATGTTTTTGAAAACTTAGATTAATTTGCGAGTTTCGCGATGTCGACGATTTTACTTCGAAATGTTGGATTTCGAAGATTTTTAATGTTTACTTTTTACGTTACGTTGTTGTCTTTTATTTCGAGCGAATATGTTTTTCGTTCGAAATAGCTCTTGCACCTTGACATGCTCATTACTTGAAATATAGTTGCTTTTAAGCGGATAAAATTTTTTGAATATATGTCATATTTTATGGCGATATTAATAATGAATTTTTTTTCCTTTTAAGCAACGTTTTATTGCTTATTTTTACGAATTACATTGAAAAAACTACTTGCAGAATAGATTAATCGTGAATTGATGAATATTTTATTTCACCACTTGTTGAAAATATGTCCTTAGATAATTTGGCATTTTTGGAAGAATTAATTTTTTTATAATACAAATAAATTTAAATATGTATGTATTAGGTTCGAGGTATCTTGAATGAAACCGAAACATCCAAAATTTCGATCTTAATATTTCTATTGCAATATTACGTTTTTAATTCGAAATTTATATCGTAATCGAAACATCGAAGTCGAAATATTAAAATCGAAATATTGAAATCGGAACATCGAAATCGAGATATTGCAATCAAAACGTCGAAATTGAAATACATATTGAAAAAAAAAATAGAAAAACATTTCTTAAAAATGAAAATACGAAAAGGAAAGAAGAAAGCAATCCATAAAAAAATAATTTGTAATTTTTCAAAACGTAATCTCTATTAACAGACCATATTATTTATTATTTATTAAAAAAGGACTTTTAATACAATTAGTATCATTTAATCGGAAAAAAGTGAACAAAAAAAATTCAAAAATTCAAAAAAAAATTCAAGGTAATACTCGTATTTTTGATATTTTAATATGAATCCTTTGAAACATGTGTCTGCGTTTTACTCGTTATTTGTCATCTATCGTTATTTCGTACTTTACGTATTTTTACATATTTATTTCAAATTTATTCTCTCTATACAACTTCATCAATACCATTTTTGTCAACTTTTTCTTAAAGTCGTAACACGAGATTGAAGCAAAAAAATTTTCAACGAAAAAATATCGTCGAAATTCTCGAAGGAGCTACTGTACCGAAATCTTATTTAAAATTTCAATTTCACAAAAATTTTCCTAAGGTAATTGGAATTTTATGCTTCAATTTGGAAAAATATGCGGATTTTTTTATAGTAAATATTTTCGTATAATTGATTTAAACCACCAAGCGAAACGAGTATTTTAAAGCGTAAAAATTTTATCAACTATTGTTTTTGAAAAATTGTTTACGCTAAAATTGGATTTAAATAAAGAAAATGAAGGGATTGCGAAAAACTCGCGTTATTACGTGGAACATCGATAAAAAAAATTTTTATCGACGAAAGCTTTAATATAAAGTTACGCTTCGATGCTGATTAATTGACCATTCAAAGAGCCTTTTTTTTAATTTAACCATTTCGTTTTTATTCTGCGTAATTAAAGCCTTTCTGATGTTTTCTTTTATTTTTTAAAATGTTATTCCGAATTTTCATTTTATTTCGGTTCCAAACGAAGCACGAATTTATAATCAAGTAGATCCGTGAAATGTCGTTCGATATAGTTACAAAAATATGTAATAAATTTGTAGTTGTTGCGATAAAGCAAGAAAAAAAAAGAGAAAATTATGCAAATTTTTTTACTTGTATATCTACTTTTACAACAAATTTGCTACTCGAAATTTCAAATATTAAAATAAGAGTCGGTTGAATTTCAAACGAAAAAAATTTATATTTTTTCAACAACCGATATTTCATCTTTTTTATTATTTGGCTCTCTAAAACACCATGTTTTACGTTCCAGAAAGTAGAAATTTTTTTCCCGACGAAAAAATTGTTATCTATGAAAGTAGCCACAGGGTCGAATATGATTCAAGTCACGATGCCCGTGAGCCCGTTATACGTACGCTTCAAAAAATTCATAAATTCCGAACGCGATCGAAGGAAAAAAAATTTAGGTCAAAATCACAGCGAGCGTAAGCTAGACGTCCACCGTTGCACGGTGCCGATTCAAGGGCAATTAATACGAGAGAAATTTCCGCCGATTGTGACGCCATTTGGGATAATTTTTTTCTAGTTTAAAAATTACGATTTGAAAAACACGCGAATTTTTAACGGTTTAATATTTATGTTATTTTTTACGTTATGACGTCATTAAAGAAACTTATTGGTCCGTGAAAAAACCTGTATCGAGGTATCTGCAGTTGAGCCCGTTCGTCGGTTCATAATTCCCACCAGAAAATAGCGGCTTTTTCACGTGAACGCGCTAACATAATTCATCAAAATAAATTACGATAAAGTTTTTCTTGAAATTGAGGAAATAGTATTATGATGTTTTTTATGTATGTATGGGTAAGGAGGGGGTGGAGGGGAGCATCAAAATCTATTTTTCACGAGTCTTTGGGATGATTCCGCGACATTTTTTCATTTTTTAATCTTATTAGTCGATTTTTTTCTCAAATAAAAAATAATCCATTTTGGAAAATCAAATTGCTTATAATTTTGTTAAGATGTTTTTATGTATTATATCTGCCACTTTTTAAATTATCATCGTTATATCTCAACAAGGTCGAAACATCCATCTTACCCCATATTCGACCTTGGCGACGCGACATCTTTTGACGTGATTTTTCATTTCTGAGTTTGATGGTTTTCAGTTTCTATTACCGAAAGTGTTACCCTTTTTGGCATAAAACACACCAGAACGCTTTCGAAATGAACTTTACAAAAGGTTTGAAAATTTTGGACGACGATGCGACGAAGGGAAATTAAAAATAAAGGTTCAAATCAGCTGCCAACAAAGTTGACATTTAATTGGCCGAATTAGAATCGTAAACAAACCCGCCTTTCGTTGAAGCTCGATGAGGTGATCATGACGTCACATGGTCAAGTGTACTTTCGCGTATTTTTCAACGTGAGAACCAAGGTACATACGATTTGCAGGAATATTCGGCGGTGTCAGCATGATTCATGATGAAACGTTTAACACGGTCATTTGAATCTTGGAGTTATAAAACAGCAACCGAATCGTGCGAAAACTTGTTGAATTAGATTTTACGAGTTAAAATTTTACGATATATCTATTTATCCTTTTACGAGCATCTATGTTGTTTGATGAATTGACGAATATACTGGATCTTGTTTTCGGCCTGGTTACGTAAAGTTGTATTTTTATCGCCGTATTCTCGTAATTTGACGCTTTTCTGTCGCAAATCTATTAAATTCGGTTCCGCGTATTTCGGCACGTGCGGCTTCTTAGGGTGAATCTTCGTCTTGATCACATCCGGCGGAACAGTCCGGGCGATTTTTTCGTCGTTGTATAAACGACGTAAAACACTCGAGTGAGTTTGAGCAACCGGTATTTCTGGACGTTTCGTCAAGTAATTCGGATACGGAACCGGTCTAGGTACTTTGACTCCTTCGCCGGTTCTTTCCAGCAAATCCAAGAGATTCTCTTCGAATCGTAAAAGAAATTGTTTTAGTTGGTATTCGTTCGTTAGCAAGTCGTCTTCGTCGATTACGGCGATTCTTTGAGTTGTGGGTTTTTTCAACGGGCACTCGGACGTGTGCACGATTGGCTGCTTGGCGGAAATTTCCGCTAGTTCTTCCGTACAGAAGATAGGTGCTTTTCGGGGGTAAGGTAATTGAAGAGGATCTCCTGACATGGAAGATCGTTTATGAGCGAGTTTACTCAAACCGTTGAATATAAATACGGAAATAACGCGAATGGCGAACATGATTGCGAAATTTGTCAAATCTCCGTGTACCGATTTACACCATTTTTTTATTTGCCAAGTAAATTTTTATATTGAAAATGCGTCGTTTTCCGAGCATAAAAAATGCATCAAGCGTAAAGGTAACTTCGAAGGTAATTACCGGTGACGACGGTAATTAAATTTTATCCAAAAGGGAAAAGCTCTCGTCGAGTTTATAAAGAACATAATTAGATATCGAACCGAGATAAGGTTTTCGGGTAAATTGCATTTTACAAAGTGTATTTCTCAACAACGTCTTATCAAATACTTCTTCCAAAATGGGCAAAATGTACATTGCAACCGTGCGATTTTAATGAAAAACTTCGTCGTGCGCTTAAAGAATTACGCAAATTTGAAAATGTGCATCGTAACAAAGAATATTTTTAATGGTAGCTTTTTTTTCATTCGTTAATTTAATTCGTTCGTTTCGCGAATTCGTGAAATGTAAATGCTTGATCGAGTATTCACGATTTTCAACGAATTGCAAAGTAAAAAGATTTTTACTATTTACAATTCGTCATTTACCGAAAGGAATTAACTCAAATAAATTTTTTTATTACGAATTAACTTTAAAAGAATGAAAATTATCCAAGTGGCGCGATTCGGAATTGAATAAGTCGAGTTTTTCGTATTTTTTCTACAACTTTGTAGTAACGTTGTTTCGTTTTTTTCCAAAAAAAAAAGTAGGTACCATCTACCATCTTGACGATGAATTTTCGAGAAAAAGTTGAAAATTACGTAGCAAACGAGATTTCGAAGATTTAAAAACGGTGAGATACTCGTTGGTTGCTTTCGCATTCTCATTCTTTTTCACATACCAAAAGTTCGGTTATGTCTGGTATTACGAATATGATGTTATTTCCAAGATTTTAATCAGATAATAAAATATTCGCGTTTTGATATCGTTTAAGCGAAATTTTAGAGATTGTGAAACTACGTATTTTCGCGTTAAAGCGAAATTTCACGTGAACTTGAGAAATCCTGCATTTTATTTTCGATTCGCCGTTACGCGAGGTTGTTAATTTTGAAAATGAAATAATCGAAGAGAGCGTTGATTTTAAATAAAGCGATATTATCGAGTTTTATAATGAGGTTGTTGATTGGAAATGCAGGGTGCTATGAGAAAATTGCAGTAATTGTGGGAGTGAAATGTTGCAAAAGTGGAATGTGAATTTTGTGCAAACGATGCTTTTGAATTTTGTGAAAAAGAACATCAAAAAGGTATTAATATTAAATAAATTCCTAAAATTTTGATGGAAATTTCAAAAATAAGCATGACCTAGTGAAACAATTGGTACGGTTTTTAATTTAATTATTTTATGTGACCGGAGATAAGGTTTCGAAGTTGTTGATCCTTCAGATTTTGCGACGTATCAATTATTCAAAATGACTTGTATTATTTTGCCAGCAAAAATAATGGTAAATTCATAATTTACGAGGTGAGACCTTGATAAGTTTGCTCAGAGCAACTAAAAAATTATCCTAAAAAATGCTTCAAGAAATGAGGGAGGAGGTGGAACCTTGATTAGTTTGTTCAGAGCAACTAAAAATTATCCTGAAAAAAAGAACGTTGAAAGATGTTTCGAAAAATGATGGAAGGGGAAGTTGAACCTTGATTAATTTGCTCAAAACGACTGAAAAATTATTTTGAAAAAAAAAAGTTGAAAAATATTTCAAGAAATTAAGAAAAGGAGGTGTAAAATTTTAAGAAGTTTATTTAGGGCAACTAAAAAATTATCGTGGAGAAAGAACGTTAAAAAATTGCTTAAAAATGAAAGAGTAGGAGTGAAATTGAATAAGTTTTCTCAAAACAAATAAAAAATCTTGAGTACTGATTTTTTGTTACCTTGCTACGACTGCTTGATGACGTCATGAGTTCAATTTTATCATGAAATAATGACGTAATCGCTGCTGTAGGAGATGTCTGAGGAGGGAATGGGAGAACTTGACGTGATAATTATGAAGTTTTACGTTTTCATATGAATTAACTTTTCTTTCTATTTTCATCTATTTTTATATCATTTTCCGCCTTTTTTTGGCCTTTTTAAAGTTATTTTTCAATTTTGAAAAATTTTTTGCTTATAGCTCATTTCCTCCCTTCTCTCCTGTGCGATAAAAAAACCCACCAAAATCGGTAAGACACATTTATATGCAAATTGCGTAAAGAAGCTTCCGAAATTGGTATTTTAATTAGGTATTCCAGTTTAGTAAATTCGATTCCTATTTCCTGTATTAATATTTAAATTTTTTTATTGATTTTTAATTTTTTTTTCTTTTAATATCTTAGCCCATCGTGATTTTATCATAGCGAATAATTTTTGATAATATTGAGATTTTTTTTTATTATATAACCTTGTGACTTTAAATACCAAAAAAAAAAAAAAAAAAAAAAAAAAGATTTAATGTATTAAATGGCAGATGAAACGTCAATATTTTTTTGATTGGATTATAAAATTTTTAAAAACTTTCAAGACCCTTTTAATTCTTGATTGATGCGTTGAATAGTATTGAATGAAAACTCGCCCTATCCGCGATATTTCCAAATCGACGAGGATAAAATTTTTAATCGGAAAAAAATAAAATCGTCGTGATGAAATGCTCTCTGAATAGCCTACGTAGGCAGTTTATCTACTCGCTCGGTCAATTAATGAGTATTGTTGCTGACATGTTTTACTATTTGACATTTTCTTTTTGTGTTCATCTCTCGTCAATTCGCCTGTTTTCGAATTTCTTTATTTATTTTTTTTCTTTACAAACGGAACATTTGCGAATATTTTCGATCGAGTCGTAGGCTGAAGTTTGCAATTTTCGTTTCATTTTGGGATCCAAATAAGCAACCTTTTTTCGCTCATTTTCCTACGCATTTTACGTCGAATATTTGAATTCCTTTGCAAATGAAAAATAAGCGCGTTATTGTTACGAAATTTTGTTTACTTGAAAAAAAAATCAAAATACGAAACCTGAGGCTTACTTTGCTTATTTCTAATCAATTAGACGATTTAAAGGAGTAATCAAAGTATACACAAAGAATAACCCTCTTTTTATCATCTTCGTTCGATATTTACTCGTTAAACATCGCGAATTTCAACGATACCGCAAGTTTAAGGGGAAATATTGAAGAAAACATGGCACGTCAATGAAAAAAATACTATTTTTAAACACATTTAGCGCACCTGAAAACCTCGACTTTTCAATTTTTCATATCAACGAAAAATTAACAAGCATTGTTTTTATTAATTTGCAACTCCTACTATAATTTCTTTGGAAAATGAAAAAAAATCCTGAGATAATAAACGGCGTTATTTTTCATTTTATTCGTATTTTTTCCTCGTCTTTTAACGAATAAAAAAATACGCGATGTAAGCGAAAAAATTAATAGCTCGTTCGATCGTTATTTTTTATTTTTCGGGTTCATTTTGACGTCCGAGGCACGAGGAAATTTGGTGTTTGTTTTTACGTTTACATTTGACCTTGATTCGAGACAATATCAATTTTTTATGTTCGTTGATAAAGTACTCAATTTTGGTACATTTTAGCTTGATATGGATGAAAACGATTCCACGATTTGATCACCGCATAAGATGTATGTTTGTTTATGTAATTACGGCGGGTTCCTTTGGTCGTATATGATACGAGCACGTGTAGATGTGTTTTCGATGATTTAGCACGAATGGACGGCGTTATTTGGTAAATAGCGTAATTTTTCACGCCTTAGACGATTTATTATTTAATGACGCGATATTTTCGGCAAGTGTGAAGTACCATTTCATCGCGGAGGCGAGAATATTAATGAGCTCTATGCATCTCGAGGAATTCCACACGCTCCACTCTCGCTAGGTGATGCATCGCGGGAGTTTTCCATATGTTTTATCTCCAGCTCGCGTAACCCGTATCGTGGACCCACATGTTAAGAAATGAACTTGAACGAGAACACATGATTACATTTTGCCAACCGCAATCAAAACCGTAATTACCGATGGCACCTCGTTCCACGAAATACCAGTCCTTGCAAAAGACCCTTGTGACAAGCTGTTGATCGATAGTGTACATGTCGAGGCGAAATTACCAGCGATGTGCTGTCGATACCATTTATGGAATTTTTCTTCTGCCATTTTCATTATAACTCGATTCGATTAATACGAGTTGAACTAGTTTCCCTATTATCGACGTTCGAAAAGTTTCAACGTGTTGATGAATTCGATAGACGAGAAAATTGCCTCGTCGCGCGTCGGCTCGAGTCGGCGTCGCCGGCAAATTACGTATCGAAGTTTTCGCATTTACATTAATGCTCTCTCAAGTTCGAAGCAATAAGCTTGTTACGGGGGTAAAAAAAGGCCTCGTGAGAGCGCATACGACACCGCAGAGACGCGATAGTTTTTTTTTTCACGTCGAGCCTCGTGTACTGCTCGATGTTACTTTATAAAGTACAATATTAAACGAGAGGGAGAAAAAAACCAGTATCAAGCGAAATGCCTCCTAGCGATAATCTTTTTTTTTTCAACACGTATCTTAATTCAGTGCTCATTAAAGTGGTTTTAAATATAGTAATTAATTACGTGTATGTAATAACACGAGCGTACATAAGTAGAACGTTGGTAATATTTTCGGTGCAACTTGCTAACTACTTTTCTAAATGCGATTTTGTAATATGACCTGTTATTAGGTTTGTTTTCGAGACTCCTTTAATGCGGACTTTTGTTATGAAGAATTAAATCGCCAGCTTAACTTGTCATTATTTATGTGCAATAAAAAGGGCGTATGTGCGTGGAAAATTTCGCCTCGTGTATTAATTTAAATTTTTTTCTCGTAACGCGTAATACGAAAGCGAGGTAAAAATTTCTCGAAATTCGATTACCTCGCGAAATACCTAGGTCATCGAGTTGGCAAATTCGACGTGACAAATTTGCGCAAACTACGTGTCTGGTGGAAAAAAAATACCTAGAATAATTAAAAATTACTTTTATTTTTACGGCCGTGCACGCAAAAAGGGGAATTAAATTTGCCCTCGTTTGGTACACTCGGCAGATATTCGTGTCGCGGAGGATATTTTTTTTTCATTTTAATTAAAAAAGTTCGCAAACAAGAGACACTGCAGCTAGGGCTATCTCGATGGAGAAATCGTATCGAGGTGGTGCTCTTAGCTGCTTGAAAAATGACGATATTTAGGCTCAGTTGATGTGGAATTTCGATGTGAAGTATTTAATTGGCGGCCAATGCCGATGTGGCCTTTATTTCGTCATCGAAGTAATTTTAGTAATTTACTATGTTTGTCGCGCCGATGATGGTATCTCGAGATGGAATCGAGCAGGTTTGATGTTCGATTCTACCTTTTTGAATTTACGTCTTTCCGTGTCGTGAGTTTTTTCGAATGATTTTTATGTAGGCTTTCTAGGTTGCGTTCTTTCGATATTGGTTATTTCACTGTATTGGAAGTTAGAGTCCTCGAAGTCATTTAAATAATACTTGATTTGAAATAGGCGTCGTTACCCTCTGAAGCTTTTGTCATTTGTAATCCAAGTGTACGAGGATCTCGAATTAGGTCCTTTATATCGTAGAAATAACGCCGGATTCGAAATCAGCGCATTTGAAAACCTATGTTTTGATATATTACAAGGTTTTTTATCAGGTTTTGTCACCTACCCCCCCCCCGTTCACCCCCTCTCCGCCACCTGTTGTTTTAAGGTTGAATATTTGTAAATGAAGAGGATACCAGAAACGAAAATAACATTTGTTTTACGAGTTGAACGGTTATTTTTTAGATGCCCCCTTTGTTACGTCATACTACAACTTATCATCTCGTATCCCCTCTCTTCCTCCCTCGTTAATTTTTTTTTGACGAAGATTTCTCAAAATAAATTTTACCCGGTATCGAAAATGACTTTGAATACATGCAACGAAAATTTATAAACCAGTATATCAATATTTTGTCACATTTTTCATCAGAAGTCGCAGCTGTCCTTTTCTATCTACTCTCCCTTCTTATATACGATCCCGTTGTATGTTGGAATAGAACCTTCGAATCCTAAAAGTAACATCGGATTCGAAATCTGGGCATTTGAAAACCTATATTTCGATATATTACACGGTTTTTTATCAGGATTTGTCACGTCCCCCCTCTCCCCTCTTCTTTACAATAATTTCTTTCATGATTTGAAGATATGTGAAATAAGATGCTTTGAATAGTGAAAATTACTATTGTATTTCGAATTAGAAAGTCTATACTCGAATATACGTATATGACCATGACGTTCACTAATTTACAATTTTTCTCTTCACCCCCTCTCCACCCCACTATTTTTTTGTTTATTGGTCATTGAACTTGAGATATATTAAGCTGATTTACTGAAATAACAGAAATTACATCAAGTTGATTGTTCATCAATGGATTATGAAACTTGCTGAAAGTTTCGTATTGGCTCCCCTCTTCCCCTCAACCCTATTTTTTAATTCAAAATTTGAAAACGTGTAAAATAAGAAGGAAAATACCACATTCGAAATTTTCTGCTTTAAAACCATCGAATAGACTTGAAACTTATTAAAAAAATTTTCCACTTTATAAATATCTTTCTGCTTGTTTTTATCAGATTTTATATCCTTTTTTCTTCCCCTCTCATGCACAATTTCCAATCGTCTTTACCGAATTAAGCAATTTATTCGGTTATCATTTGATGAAAATCAAGATTACGAGGAAACTTTCCTATCGTTTCATCTAAGTGATAAAATTTCATCGCAAATTGTTTTTGGTGGCGGAGAAGAAAGGGGTGGAGAAAGGGTATTAGGTGATAAATAAACGCGTTATATGTCGAAATATGGGTTTCGGATAAGGTACATTTCGATGGCGCGGTTTAATTTGCATTTTAATTAGTTTTTGTGATTTTGAAATTTGGTTAGAAAATTGAACGCAGTTTGACGTAGTTCGTTAACTTTCGTTGTTAAATTGTTATGATTTCGTTTGAACGATATGAAAACGAAAGTGAATAAATCGTTGCTCGTTTGAAGTTAAATTTTTGTTTACATTTTTCTCGGACGATGTTTGTTGAAATATTTGAAAAAAAAACATTAATGAACGTTATCTTGCAGGGGAATTCGCGGCGATTTTCACGTACAAATGGAAAGGCGAAGAATTATCTGGATTAGTCGATAATGGAACTAGAGTAATGGTTCATATTTCTGTAGCCGAAGTATCACCGCGATCGCCGACCAACATTAACAAGTAAGTTGTATCAGGAATCTTGACGACTTTGAAACTCATTTGGGGAGATTGTCGTTTGTGTAACGATGACGTTGGTAAGATATCGTTATAATGAGGTATCCGCTCTCGCCAAGTCCGTTACGTCGATAATTTTAAAAATGACGCTAACTTCGGAAATTTCTCGAGTGTGCAAATGCCTAGGGACGTTTTAAAATCAGGGTTTATGGTTTACACGATACGTGTTCTCTGTTTGGAATCGATAATGAAAAAGAGTCCGTGACGTCAAACGAGATTCAGATTCGAGCACGAGAGACGCGAAACAGCGACGGAGGAAAAAAGGAAAAAAAACAATATCGTTAGTTCTGCTTTTCGTTAATGCTCGCCTTAATGAATAGTATAATACGTTAACGTACGTGGAAGAGATAAATTGAGACATTACGACGATGTGTCTCGAAACGACCGCGTTTCAGATTTGAATACGAAACAGATGCAACTAAGTGATATTTTAATAACATTTTTTATCTACTAATTTAAAACGCGGGTATCCTATTTGGAAAATGAAACCGATGTACGGGTACACGCCGCGAGAGTATGCAATGGAAAATTATAGATAAAAGAATCATCGCGTCGACGAGGATAAATACCGCTCGTGAAAAAAGTCATCGTTCAAGTGAACTCGAAAACCAGCTATTTCAGTAATTATGCACATGAAACTCAAAAGATGTTTCTGGATAAAAGATAAGAGTTATGAATTCGTTTATTTTTAGTCCTCGATTGTTAAATGTAGCAACGAAGGCCTTTCGTGCGCCGAGCCTATGTTTACTTATCATATCGTAGGCAGAATTTAAACAAAATTACGTTGTTTGGCTCTATACCCGAGATTTATTACATGATAATGTTTTTCTTGACCTTTTTCCATTGCGTTAACCTCGAATTTATTTGAACTGTGTTTCGCATGTTTTGAACTTGATTTCGGTGCAAATATCGAGCAGACAATTACGCTAAATTGTGTATTATCGAAGGGAAATATCGTTAAATTCGTAATCAGCGCCATTGAAAACCTAACAATCGATACAGATGTCGATTTTTTTTATCAATATCATAAAATCGCATAGAAACCGTTAAAATGTTATTAAAATTGTTTAAAGTTGTTCAATATTTGCTTAAAATTGCATAAAAACTGTTAAAAAGTTGTTAAAATAGCTTAAAAACCATCAAAATTTTTTAAAAATTGCTTAAAATTACACAAAACGCTTAAAAACGAGTGAAATGTTGTTAAAACACCTTATAAACGATCAAAATTTGTTTAAAATCGCATAAAATTGCATAGAAACCGTTAAAATATTGTTAAAATTGTCTAAAGTTATTCAATATTTGCTTGAAATTGCAAAAAACTGTTAAAAAGTAGTTAAAATATCTTTTAAACCATCAAAATTTTTTAAAAATTGCTTAAAATTACACAAACCGCTTAAAAAGTAGTGAAATGTTGTTAAAACACCTTATAAACGTTCAAAATTTGTTTAAAATCGCATGAAATTGCATAGAACCCGTTAAAATGTTGTTAAAATAGCTTAAAAACGATTAATATTTGTTTAATAAGGCTTAAAAGTGCACAAATACTGTTGAAATGCTATAAAAATGATCAAAATTTGTTTAAAATTCATTAAATTTGCACAAAAACTGTGCAAATGTTGCTAAAAGTGCTTTAAAATGATCAAAATTTGTTTAAAATTGCTTGAAGTAGTCCAAAATATGACCAAAATTTTACAAAAAGTTTGCAAAACGGTCAAATTAATGAAAAATTCAAACATTTGTTCATTAATTTAACTGTTTTGCACCACTTATGTGCAATTTTAACAGCACTTCGAAAATTTTTATGCATTTTGAGCAATTTTAAGCGTTTTTTAACAAATTTTGATCATTTATAAGCCATTTTAACAATATTTTAACACGTTTTGTGCAATTTTAAATAAAGTTTTATCGTTTTTAAGCTTTTTTAACTACATCTTAATATTTTTTATGCAATTTCAAGCATTTTTATACAAATTTTGATCGTTTTTAAGCTATTTTAACAACGTTTTAACAGTTTTTATGTATTTTGTACAATTTTAGTCATTTTTTAACAAATTTTGATCATTTATACGCTATTTTGACATGTTTTGTACAATTTCCAATCAATTTTTATCGCTTTTAAGCTTTTTAAACTACATTTTAATATTTTTTATGCTTTTTTATACAAATTTTGATCATTTTTAAGTTGTTTAAACAAAATTTTAACATTTCTTATGCAGTTTTCGGCGATTTTAAACAAATTTTGATCGTTTTTGAGCTATTTTAACAACATTTTTGCAGTTTTTATGCATTTTGTACAATTTTAGTCGTTTTTAAACAAATTAAAATTCTTTTTAATCTATTTTGACATGTTTTGTACAATTTTCAATAAATTTTTATCGTTTTTACGCTTTTTAAACTACATTTTAATATTTTTTATGCATTTTTATACAAATTTTGATCATTTATAAGTTGTTTAAACAAAATTTTAACATTTCTTATGCAGTTTTAGGCGATTTTAAACAAATTTTGATCGTTTTTGAGCTATTTTAAAAACATTTTTACGGTTTTTATGCAACTTTAAGCATTTTTGAACAATTTTTGATCATTATTGAGATTATTTATCAACATTTCAACAACTTTCATGCAATTTCAAGGAAACATTGAACAACTTCAAACAATTTTAACCAACATTTTAATAGTTTTGTGGAATTTTAAGGAATTTTAAATAAATTTTGATTATTTTTATGCTATTTTAACATTTTAAGAGGTTTTATGTAATTTTTAAAACATTTTAAAACAAATTTTGATAATTTTCTGGCTATTTTAACAACATTTTAATAATATTTTGAACTATTTTTTGGATATTTTGATAATTTTTTCAATTTTAGGCAAATATTGCGCAACTTTTTACAATTTTGACATCATTTTGGCAATTTTTGTGCAATTTTAAGCAAATTTTTCATCAATTAAATCGTTTTGCACAACTTTTACGCAATTTTGAACAAATTCAAAACTGCCTAAAAACTGCGATCGACGTACCTCGCACCAATGAGGAGGGGTCAGGGGGGAGATAATTTAAAAGATCGATAAAACCCGTTACATATATCGATTTCAGGGTTTTCAAGCCTGCCTAATACCAATCGACGATTATTTTCTACGTATCGAATCGCGGATCTGCGAAAACTTGGCAATTACGATACGGAAATACACCGAGCTGGAGAATTAATCTACATGGAAATATTTCGCGTAACGGAACGACGCGGCGGGCGTTGATATTAATACACGTATATCCTTGAGTATCTCTCTGCGGGCGATTTAATGTAGAATAGAGACAAATATTCGGTTCGACGACGTTGCTCGGCTTACGACGGCTAATACCAGACGGATTATATAAATAACGCTGGAAACTTCACGTAATGTTAGGCACGTGTCGAAAAGTTATATTCAAAATACCCCACAGATAGGCGGATGAAACTCCGGAGGAAATATTTTCAAGGTAGAATACGTCGGTTGTATTTTACGGTCAAGATTACCTACATCACGCGAATCCTATCGCATTTGACCGGAAACCGAAAAGGTCGTGTTTTTCACAATTTTCTCGTCTATCGATCGATTCTTCTCGCGGTGTTTAATCGCAGACGTCGCGATGTCAAGGATATGAGGGTGCGCGACTTATCGAAAATAACGTTACGTTGACCAAGTGTCGTTGACTCGTAAATAAAAACACGATGTTTGTATTCACGTTGGTGCATTTACCGGTACCTTGGCGTGGAAGTAGTGCCCGTAAGAAATCCGGTCCGATGGCCAGAGTGGGAATTTTCCGACAACCTTGATCGAGACATCGGGCGCGAAAATATCCGAAAATGTTACAGGTGGCATTGATCTTTCGAACTTAGGATTTTAAATTTATTAATATTTTTTCCTTCGTCTTAACGAATGCGACATAATGATAATTAAAGAGGAAAGAGAGAGAAAAAGCCAAGTAACCTTGTTCGATACCGTATTATTTTCTCGTGAATCGGCACGACCATGAAAATATGATCCGTATAATTTATCTTAATATCATTATAAATAATGTTCGCTGGGCCGAGGCGATACCTGAGAAGCTTTCGTCCCCAGATAACATTACGATTGGGATTTTTCGTTTATTTTCAAGACCATCATGTGTCCGAGCTCGCACTTTTTTTTCATAACCACAGAGTTTTGATCGTTTGGTCGTGCACGAAGATATGCGAAGGAAAAGAACCGATGTTTTCTTCTACGAATCGACAAAGGTCGAAAAATTAAAAACAATACTGCAACTTGTAATGTCCAGCGCCCTTGTATGTTGTTTACATTATCAAGGTTAACAACTAAATGATCTTAAATCCACGGTTATCGTATCGAAGCTATTATTTTTACGCGAATACCAGAGTAATGTTTGCATAATGCATATTCCAACATTTAGTTCCGATAACAACCTCGTGAACAGGAAGTTGTGTATTTATAATTGACACCTCGGCGTTTCTATGGCGCTTTCGTGACGTAATTTTTGTGCTTCGAAGCACAAGGGATGAATTTTCAGTCTCCTTTTGACTTTGTGACAAAACACCGGTAGCAGATGTAAAATTAGTATAATAGGTCGTAAAACTTACGAGGTTTTCCAATGACATCGACATTGGCGCACCTAACACGCGAATTTTTCATTAATTCATCGACTCCACTACGACGAAAAAGTAACGAGAGTTTTATTGCGATACTATAAAATGCATTCTACGATGTTATAAAAAGCTATAAGTGCTTTAAAATATCCTTCACTTTATACCGAAAGTTTACCTTAAGCTCACTATTTAATCGACGTTATATTGTCGAGCTTACTGAATTTTTACACAATGTTTAGTAAACACGTGAAAAGTGGCAAGTCCTGAGGGTTCGTTTAGTCTATGGAAAAAGCATCGCATTGCATTCTACTCTACCGGATGAACATTTCCTTCGAGGGTAATTCGTAGCTAGTTTAGCGTGAAATGATGAATTTAACGGGCTTTATATAATTTCATCCATTTACTTGGCGCGTTCAGATTTTCCTTATTCGTGTTTGATGTCGGAGAAAATATGGTAAAATGTTTTGATGAGGTTTCGATAATAAAAATCCGACCTAGAGACGGGTTCTTTGTAAGAGAAATGTTATCGGTGAAATTTCCTTTAGTTGAATGCGATAAATTTTTGCTACATCGAGGAATTTTTTCAACGTTTGGGAAAATTTTCCCGTCGTTGACCATTACAATGTTTCATGACGTCGAACTTTCCGGTTTTGGGAGACTTTTTTTTTACAAGATTTCGCGTTGGTTTCGAATTTTGAATTTTATACAGTTTCAATGGCCGTTTATTTTTATGGTCGACGGTGGCATTTTTTTGGGGGAAATTTTCATCGATTTTATAAAATCGTCGTTAAGTTTTGTAAAGAGATAACACGTGAAATAAGTGATTCGGCCTTACTTAAAAATAATAAACGATAGATTTAAATTAGAAAGAAAAAGGAAGCCGAACGTTATCAAATTTGAAGTTCATTTCACGCGTAATTTAAGAGGAAAAGTTGAACCAGGAAATGGACGAAGAACCATCAAGGTACCATAAAGCATAAGACGAACGTAAAACAAAATAAATTGAAAGTTCGTGACTGCCTTCGTGTAATTACACGTCGAATAAATTCAATAATTCAATGATATTTTCGTTTTAGAACAAGTCATAGGTATCGAATTATTGATGGCGAATTAAAAATTGATGTAAGGAATCATGTTTGGAGCTTGGAAGGAGATGAAAAATGAGAAAATAATTCTTCTAGAATTTGAACCTACTTTCAACTTTATTTTCATGAAGGATTTGGATTCTTTTTAGTGTTTTCGAAATCTATAGAGGTATCTAATAAAAATTGATTTGTAGGGGGGAGGGGGGGGGATTAAAAATTCTTTTTTGGTGTTTTTTTGCAAATTTTTGCAGATTTTCTTTCTAATTAACGCTACTTTTAATATCGAATTTCTGTTGAAACATTATAATTTCGATATTGATTTTATTTTTGAATAAGAAAATGCTTTTTATTGCGTGTATTATGCAAAAAATCCATTTCGATAAATCCATTTTGACGTTCTACATTAGACATTCGGATCTTGATGTTTCGATTTTGGTATTTTGATCTTTATACTTCGATTTCGATGTTTCGATTTTAATATTTCGATTTTGATTTTTCCATTTCGATTTTGATTTTGGTACTTTGATATTTTAATCTCGATATTTCGATTTCGATTATTCCATTTCGATTTTGATTTTGATACTTTGATATTTTAATCTCGATATTTCGATTTCGATTTTTCGATTTCGATTTTAATTTTGATACTTTGATATTTTAATCTCGATATTTCGATTTAGATGTTTCGATTTTAACATTTCAATATTTCGACTTGGATTTTAATGTATCGATTATGATATTTCGATGTTTTCTTTTTAATTTTGATTTCGACATTTTGATTTTGGTATTTTGATTTCGATATTTCGACTTTAATGTTTTTATTTCAACTTTTCAATAATTAGACTGAGTTTTTGATGTATCAATCATGAGATTTCAATTTTTCTATTCCGTTTTCGACGTTCTGAATTCTGATCTCGATATTTTGATTTCGATATTCGGACATTAGTACTTTTAAATTTTGATAGTTTGATCTTGCTATTTCGATTTCGATGTTTTGACTTCGTTATGTTTGTATTACAATTTGAATTTTAATATTTCAACATTTATATTTTGATGTTTTTATTTCGATCTCGATGTTTCGAGTTTATGTTTCAATTTCAGTTTTGATCTCTCATGTTCAATTAATAAGTATTTTAACTTCGATTTCGACATTTCGTTTTAAAATTTCGATTTCGAGGTTTCCAAACCGGAGCCGATTGATTAATTGAAACTTGAAAAAAAGAAGCACCGACTCGATGTTGTTTCAATCACATCAATAAATTAGTCAATCGAGATAGGAAGACTGAAAAAATAAAAAGTAATGGTTCCGCCTGAAAAAAAATGAAAAATCGAAACCATCGAATATTAAACACGTTGATAAAAGATCCCGAATTCAAATTCGATGGTAATTTTTCCCGTTTTGACGTGCATATCCGGAGGTATCATTTCGGTTCTTCTTTCTTCGTATCCGTTCGCATACGACGATAATGCGCTCCATGTATAAAAAGTATTGATGAAAGTTGCAATAATACGTGAAAAGGCAAAAATCGATCCATTGTAAAAATGCGTACAAAGCGTTGATGGTTGCGGAATTATCGTATCCTCATTTCTGATCCCTTTTTAGTGCCAAAATATCGACTCAACTTGCCCTATCGTATAATACGTTTTTTTTCGCTTTTTTCACATTGTTACCTTATATTTTCCGTTTGCACAAGGTATATTGTAACGATACAGTGTAAAATCGCCATCATTTCGCCTGCCAAGACCGAATACCCTGGTGTTCGGTATTTCGGTATTATACTCATCGAAGCAGGTAAATACACGAGGAAATCCTTCATGCGAAAGCTCAACGAACAAAAAATACCCGGAAATGTATCAATGGAACTGATTCGTATTTGGCTTGGATTCGTATGTACGCACCAGAGAACGTTTACCGCATTTTTAAAAAAATTTACGTCGTTGGTTGAAAATTAATACTTGTACCCTTCGGTTGACTCGATGGATCCACGGCGCGTTAAATTTATGCGCATATTTTAATGGTCGGAAATTTATTTAAAAGAAAACCAATAAATTTAACGTGCTTTATTGTACGCGTCTTGTTCGTGTCGAACGTAGTTTTGTTTTTATATGTCGAACCGTTTAACGAAATTAATTCGATTACGAAGCGTTGTACAGGGTGCAAAGAAAATAACGCCGGTTGTCGAGTATTCCACGAGATTCGTTTGTTTTAAGTTTTCAACCGACGTCCACCGAAGCGTGACCCTTCGCGAATAAAAAAAAAGTTATTCGACGGAATTATCTATTCTTGAAATTGAAAAGGCTATTGACTGGGAAATCTTTTGTTGGGAATCAAATCGCCTGTAGTCTTTTTAGTTCATGAAATAGGCAATTTTGTCAAGTTTTTTTTTCTTCATCGTAAAAACTTATACATTCGGATTCGCACGTGGGAGTTCGAGTTTTTCGAATGTTTCCAATCATTTGTCCTTCTTTAACAAGCGCGGAATTACGGTCCAGATGGTTTGAAATTAGTTCAACGAATTTTGCTTGCATAAAAGCTTTTTTCAGCTGAAATTCGATAAAATTTACTCCATTTCTGATATTTCCCAACTTTTTCAATGCGTATTTGTCGAAGCGTTCAATGAATTGAATGGAAAACCATTTAAAGCGTCAAAAATAATTTTCGGTTTTCAAAATCTCGCGGATTTTTTGAAATTAATTTTTTTACGATTAAATTAGATTTTTTTAGTATTTTTTTAGATTACTACTACTGTAAGTTCTATAGCTATTTTATCTCGATTCGATTGATTTATTAAAATGAAGATGTGGGGGGGGGGGGGGTTACGCTGTCTTTGATACTTTGCGGTTTTTGAAGGAATTTTCCACTTTAACTTATGCTAGTAGTGGTTAACTTGTGTTTAAAACTTTTAAATTTGAAATGTTTAAATCAACATTAAAAAATTAATTATTTCAAAAAATAACAATGTCTTACGTATTTTTATGAAATTTTTTTGAAAATTAAAATTGACTAATCAAATTAAAATAATAATTATTTTTATCATTGCATTTATTATAATGACTAAATTAATAAAAAAATTAATTAATATAT
The DNA here is from genome assembly GCA_003261595.1 of Maconellicoccus hirsutus. Taxonomy (NCBI): domain Eukaryota; kingdom Metazoa; phylum Arthropoda; class Insecta; order Hemiptera; family Pseudococcidae; genus Maconellicoccus; species Maconellicoccus hirsutus. The sequence goes on from QBDW01000710.1 coordinate 34,476, forward strand.
ATATATTTAAATTAATTAAAATTTATCGAATTATTAATATTATAAATATTTGTTATCGCTGGAATTGACATAGATTCCCAAATTTAAAATTGTTTCCGAAAATTCCAAATTTTTAGAATTTCTAAAAACTGCGAATCAGTAACGTTGCCCCAACCCTCTATGAATGATGACGTCATCAACGGAATTCTTTTTTATACTGATCAATGATGCCATTAGTTGCTTTTGATGTAAATTTACTTAAGCTATATAATCGGTCAAATTGATGACGTCATCTCTTGTAGTCGCTAGACATTTATTTAAAAAATAATTGAAAAAAAGAGAATCGCCTAAAATAGCGGAATTCCCGAAGGATCCAAAAAAATCGTAGATTTGACGGATTCTAATTTCATGATATCGATGACGTCATCCGTCATTGTTTATATTTATATGTAAAATAATGGAATGAATTGAAGATTTTATGGTTATTTATAAATTAAATTGAAATCCCAAGAAATGCCAAGTTTTTTACTACTTTCGATCAAATATTGAATGTTTTAATACCTTTTTTAGGTTTGAAATCGGATAATGGACTGAAAATTTGTGAAAATGTATTTTTTTCTATTATTATTCCGGATATCAATTTCTTTAATTTATTCAAATTTTTTCCAATATTTTAATTTTGTTATTAGATAGATTTTTATAAAAAAAATTATCCAATATTGGAAATAAAGTAATTTCATAAAAAACAACTCAACAAAAAAGTTCAATTTTTTATGTTTGAAAAAAATTGAAAAAAAATGACTAAAATATGAATTTTATCAAATGTGATTCATGTTGAAAAAACAATTGATCTTGTCTTCATATTTTAACATATAAACTATTTTTTTCTTCTTTGCGGTATTTATGCATATTTTACACTGCATGTTCATAAAACACTTTTTTTGCCCCAAAGTTCTTTTTCTCATGAGTCAAATTTTACCACAAAATTTTCTGAACATAGTGTTGAAATTTAACCAAATAAAAACTATACGGTTCGTTGGTGAAAAAAAAATGAACGAAATACGCACGAAGGACGTTACGAGAGGAGATCGACGAACGTATTTACAATTTAATAATATTTTTCACCTACTACGTACACAATAATTAATCGGATAATTTTTTAATACGCTACAGCGAATTTTTTTCAGTGAATTATTCTACGTCATTGTATTATTGTTTCGAATTACTCGAATTTACGCGTGTTTCGATCGCGATTATGTTAAAAAATTTTTAAATCATAAAGAACGAAAATTTTCCGCTTGTTTATTAAATTACCAAAAAATGATCATTCGACGTATTATTTTGACGACTTAAGAGGCTTAAAAATTGACGTGTAAAAAAGCGCAAATTTTAAGATTATATCGAATGCCTAGGATAGAATCAATAAAACAAATTTATTTTGTAGTTTTCACGCTGAGTTTCCATTCTGAACTTGTTGCCATGGTTACAACTAAAAGATAAAGAGGTCAGAGATGACGTTTGAACGACAAACACTTTAGTGTAATTATTGTTAAGTTGTCTGGGTACTTGGTATTTTTTTGCATGATGCATTAGGTATACATAGGAATAGGTAATGAATAATTCCAAACATGGACAATTAGCGGACAAAAAATAACCAAAGAGCGTTGATTCGAGAGACACGAAGTTAACCCGCGTGAAACGCTCCGTTATTCTTCGTACAAAGAACTTTAATTAAACTTTAGTTCACTCGGATGGTTTCCGGGTTGAAAAAATTTATGCTCGGTTTTATTTGCGTTTTAGAAGGGGAGGGGGTGTTGTTTTTCACGGATTTCGGGAGATTTTAGAGAAACGGTAGCGATAAAATTTTTTTATCGTCGAACGTGTTCTTGAGGAGACTGGACGTACGATGACATGTACTATTGAACTCGATTTTATCACGTTGATCGATTTCTTCATATCTTATCTCGTTACTTTAATTTGTACACGTCGTATAATAAAATTTTTCTCATTTTGTACGTAGCGTAATTTTTCGTTGCAAAAGCAAAATCTTAATTTTCTTTTTCAACTAAAACCATCGCAAATCAAGTAAACCTGAGCTTTTTCATGCCTCCAGGTTTAGTTTTTTTTTAATCGCGATGTAAAAGCTACAAGCTTTTTAGATAATTGGAAGGTAATTTAGTAAAAGTACAGGTTCATTGTGTTAAAGCAACACAGAACACGTGGCTTAAGGCTTCTCGAGGATTTAGAAAATGAACAAAATGAAAAGATTTTCTCTATAATGATATTAAAAAAAAGTTATTTCAAAGGTTTACACGTTTTCCACGTCAAGTACAACTTTATCCTCTTTTGAATTTGTATTTGCATAAAATTGCATCGGTTTTAACATGTGTGGCTTGGTGTTTTTTTTTACCCTTTCATAAGGATTTTCGTTTTTTTTTTTAAAGAAATAATTGCGTTCTCGATTCGTAAAAGTTGAGGAATATCGATGTGTTTTTACTGTGTTTTATAACCTTTGCATGCGTTTTTTTTTGTATTTCGATGTAGGCGATAAAGAAGCCGTAAAAAATACGTGGTAATAAAAACATGTACTCGAGATCGACATAAGGTCTAATGTCAAGGAGTTGGTAATCCTTCGAAGGATCGTTCTTTTGAGTAGAAATATTTTGTTTTTTGGATGTAGATTTTTTTTTCGAAATTAATCGTTTTTAAAATGAAAATTTTTCCAAGGCGCGTGTAGATTTTATGCTTTTTTAAAGTATTTGTGAAAAAATTCAAAATTCCATAAAATATGAGACAAGTAAAGAAACACGTGTTGCAAGTGTGTGTGTGTTTTATCTTAAACATTCTAATAATTTTGCAAAATTTATAGAAAAATTATTTTGTACAGGGAATTGAAAAAAGTAATCGATAAATTGAAAATGAAAATTTAATTTTTCAACCTGCGTCAAATTCTCACAAAAGAACACGTCTACAACTTCGTTCGAGTTAAGGAAGTTGTACGAAATTGAAAAAAAAGCGATGTGAAACAAAAGTTCAAAAAGAAAGCACGCTAATGTTGATTAGCTACAGGGGCATCAAAGAATCACCGCATCAACGGTAAAAAAAATTACTTTATCGTAAAAAGTTGAACGAAGGTAAAAAGAATTGTATGTTTACTTCGCATCCAACGTCCGAGAGAAATTTGAATAAAAATGGAGTTTGAAAAGCGTGGTCGAGAAATTTGGTTTGACAGAGGAAAATTACTCCTAAGTGTTTTTGTCAAGTTTTAAAAAAATATAAAACGAAAATACGGGTAATTCTTTGTATTGAAAAATTTTTAATTACAGTGTCATTATGTGCTTGAAAAGTTGAAACTACCGTTGAAACTTGAAATATGACGAAAATTGCGTTTATTGTTTGTGTACATAGTGATTGTGAAAATTTAATGGAAAAATTAGTTCTTTTGAATGTTTTTATTTTAAACAAATAATTGATTCAAGTTTTTCAATTTTTTTTCAAATTTTCCATTTTCAAAAATAATTAATTAATAAATATACTTACGTAATATTAAGATCGTAAAGAAAATCATAATTATTTATTCGCATATTTAAAAAATTTTGGAAAACATTTCCATTAGATTTTTCCACCATATTAAATGAACTGTAAACATTATCGTTTGATATCTTATCAAATTATCTTATCTTTGCTGCTTTGCCGACGTCGCGCGTACTCGTAAACGAAGCGCTACTGCTTAGTGAGAAGCACCAATTGACGCGCGTGTGCGGTTTTTGCGGTTTTTGACCACGGCCCCGTAGAGGTAAAATTTTGAAAAAAATATATGATACCTAGGAGTCAAAAATACGTCGAAAAGATGAGGTTTGATAATTTCTCCGAGTGATATAGATACTTAAAAAAAAGAGATTGAGTCGAAAACGCCAATTTGGAGGGCGAATAATTCTTGGGTACATTCTTTTAGCGTCATCTTCGATTTTCAAATGGTAATAACTTTTTACCAAATCTTTTGATTGAAAAATTGCCCAAATGAAATTTTTTAACCAAAACATTATCTACAACTTTTATTTGAAACATTTTTCAATTTGATCGATACTCGATTCTTAAATCTTCAATTTTCATTCTCGAACTGTCTATAAATTTCGTAATTTTTAAAATACTTATTTATTGTTGTTGTTGTTATTATTGATTGAACAAAATGAATTAAAAAATCTCGAAAATCCAATATCTCAGAAAATTATTATTTTTTAAGTTATTAAAAAATACATAGGATACCTCTAGAACAGCCAAAGGGTTCCATTGCATTGAGGAAGGGAGCAATATGAGGTGAGCACCTGTTCTGTGAAGGCGAAGGAGTTTGAGGTTGTTGAAACGCCTTGAAAAATAATCTCGAATATTTAACGACGCTCGTTTAAATATTTATTTTGCATTTATAACGAAAAATTTGCAACAAATTCTTCTTTGATTAACAATAAAGCATCAATATCCGCGAATTTTAATCGAGTTTGCGGAAAAAATATCAAATATCTCGTTAAAAAATAATGATTACACTTTATTAAACCACAATGCTAATTTTATTCGTGTTTCATCATCAATTTCCTCCCCCCTCCCCCACTCACCGTATTTTTATTCCTGCTAGAAAAATACACATCCTCGAATGGCATTTCATCGAGTGTTCCGCTCGAATTATTAATCAACCCGTTTGGAATAATATTTACGAAATAAATCCGTCGAAATATTTCAAATGTTCGCGATAACGTGTCAATTTACGAGATTACCCTTTAACAAACAAAAGCACAGGTACTCTTGAGCATGATAAAAATATGTCAAATACACGCGACATGGTGTAAAAAAAATCCCCCTGTTGTTAAGGGATTACTCGCAAATGAAAATTCATCGTGGGCGCTTTGATTCGAAATATTTGTCAAAATTAGGTCATAAAATTTTGTAAAAATTTTAACGACATTTCGCGTAAAATTTCGTCAAATTTTCATTTTTCTCGCGAACTTTCTCGTATTAGAGAGACGAATGTTTTACATCTTTGTCGGCGTCGTCTTGGAAATCTACAAAAATGCCGAAGCGTAAAATTATATCTCGTCGAGGTAATTTACAACTGGTTGTAAAATCCGATTTACCAGAATTACGCGATTTTTAATTGAATAAAAATTCATTTCCTAGAATTGAACAGAACAATCAATGCGTATTTTTCTTTCTCTTCCGAACAGGTTTTTTTACGTTGTTCACCTTCGTTAATTGAATCAGGAAGAGGGATGTGAATTGCGTTTGAAGATTTTCGAGATTCGACGATGTCGGGTATAATGGAAAAACTTAATGGAATTTTTGCTGTTTTTTTGACCTTTTTCTCGAAAGTTTTCATTGTGTACATAGAAAAGAATTGTTTAAACTTTCAACATGTTTGTCGTGTTGAAGTACTTTGCGATGTTAGAATTTACATATTGAAATGATGGTGTTTTTTTTCACGTGTATAAATTGGTAATCCTGCTGTATCAAGTAATGTCACGTATCAAGTTTTTGGAATTTTTTGCTAAATTTTCGAAGGTATTCTATTCGATCAAAAGAAATTCGAAAAGTGTACGTTGGTGAGCCGAAACCGCAATTTAACCGGGGACTCGAGGTGATTATAAATTCAAAAAGTAATTAAACTTTGGTAGAGTTACTGTAATTTGTTCTTTGGCAAGTTTCGCGTAAATACGCATACTCCGAGATAAATTTAAAATTCGCTAGTTCAACGACATTACTGGTGGAATATTTTAATAAATTAGTTTGCGCTTGGTGATATAAAATGGTACATATTCGTATTTGCCAAATGTACTACACGTTTCGATTTAAAAAGCTTAATTGCCGGCAAGACGTAAAAAAGGAACTTGAAGCTCACATATAATATGCACTTTACCTTTTATGTTTGAAATTTTCTAGCAAATACGTAGGTGTTTGAGGTCATTAGCTCCGAGGGCGAAATATTTTTTCCTCTGGGTTAATTATGTCGCTATAGCGAAATTTTTACGCTCGGTGGATATAAATTTATACGTTTTGAATGAGTTTATAGCTTATTTAGAAACCTTATTACGATACGCGCCAATGCACTGCAGCTTTGTGTGCAATTCCAATGGCAATGAACTTTAGAATATAATTTTGTTTGCAGGACTTCTGTGCTGTTTGTCAGCGTTTCCTTCATCGTATTAATGGTCGTGTCTTTAGGATGGATTATATTCTACTACGTGCAAAAGTGTCGATACATTCATGCCAAGGAAAGACTATCAGTAAGTATTGGTCAATTTTATCGTGGAACTAATTCCATTCGTGACATGTTACATAAAATACAACGTGGAAGGTGTGCTAAGGTGTTGATACTCTTTTATCATATTCGGACGAGATGATAATACCAAAAAATAAGTCACACGTGGTGGAAACTATTGGAAAATTTTCATGTTTTATTGAGGGAATGTTCATCCAAGTTTGTTTACGTAATGATTTTCGGTTTTGAGCAATAATACGAAAACGTAAATTGAGATTATATTTTCTAATTTGACGATATTCGTCGTTGTTGAAATGTAATAAAATGTCCCTTTCGAAACTTGAGACCGACTTCCAACAAATAACTCGCTCTTAAAAGCGTATTCGTGTGATTTTAAATCAACCTGTAACGTTCAGATGTGTTGATTTAGTTTACATTATTGCTGACTTCTCATTTTTGATATTCGGTGAATACGACGGTGAAACGAGAGAGTGTTGTAATGAAGTGTGAAAGTTTTGTAATTCATCGAAATTAATGTTTTATTATTTTTACATTTTGGAATTCTTATCGTCACGTATTCGTATTTGTCGAAGTGTATAAATTAACTAGAATTAAGGAAATGTATAACGTTATCAATTCATTTTTATTATTTCGATATCGTTTGTGATTACCGGTCTTCGATGTTTTTCATCGAAATTGCTGCTTTTTACGGTTTTTCACCTTGGAAAATTTTCGAAGTGATCGGTAGAATTGGACACGTGTCGTGAGAGGTTGTTCATTTTACGTATTGCTTTTTATTTGGCAAAAACGTGCCATAATAGTGTAGTCTAATGATACACGTGAAATTATGTGGTTTAATTTGTTTTTTAAATTTTAATGTTGTGCGACAATTTGGTTCTTAAATTCGACGAAATTACCGAATATTAAAATACTCCTCTTCGCCTCGTTTCAGGTCATTCGATCGGTGACAATGAACAAAAGTTACAGGAGGTGACAGTTTTTAAAAAAATTAAATTTTTTTTGTGGGAGAAAGTGATTCCTAAATTTTTGAAAATTTGCTAAAAATTAATTACGTTTTTTTTTTTTTTTAATATACACGTTTCAAAAATTCAAATTTGGTTTAAATCGAAGTTAATATTTTCAAAGATTCGTTTGTAAATAGTTTTATGAAAACAACTCACTGAAAAAATGATAAAAATGGCAAAAATCGTGAAAATAATTTTATTCCCATGCAATTTAACTTTTTGGACGAACAAAATTGAAAAAATCTCAAAAACAACGTTATTATGATGCATTTCTGATATTCTTAAGGTGGTTTTTTAAAACAATTTAAAAAAATTTAAAAAGCGACTTAATCTCCTTGTTTTTCTTGTATACTTTAGTCGGTTTTTGAAAAAATGAAGAGAAAATTGTTTAAAAACCATGAAACCTGAACCGCGAATAAACAGCGTTATCATGCAGGACTTCGTATGTGCCTAAGATGGTTTTTTGAAAAAAAATATTAAAATTCAATTCAAGGTATGAAAGTTACTAAAGCTACTTAATTGCTTTTAAAAAACTTTAAAAATTGTATAAAAATTTACTCGTGTTTTTAAAAAATCATCAAAAAACAATTTCTAAACAGAAAGTGTGAAAAAATCTCGTTCCAAAATTTTTTTCATATTCTTGGATCTAGTTTTAAGAAATTGTGTGCAAAGCTAGAAAATTATCAAAAATTTTAGAAACTGAAAAAAAAGCTTATCACTTTGTGTTTCTTATACATTTGGAATAATTTTTGATGTTTGGAATATAAAACTGTGTAAAATATTTAATGTATGCTAAACATCTGTCTATCTTTTTGAGTTTATAATTTTTTTAAACAGCCAAAAATGTAGATGAAAGTACGAAATTTTAAAAACAACTTTACTGCTTTGTTTTCCTAATATACTTAAGGTGGTTTTTTCGACCATTTGGAAAAAAAAACCAAATACCTCATTATTACTACGTTTTTTTCGTGCAATTATTGTGTTTTTTTGAAACCATGACCATGACGTCGCACTTGCAAAAACATCTCAAATCGGAGAAATATTTTAATCACCATTCAAATAAAATATTTCCTTCGGATTGATGATTTCGTTAATATGCGGATACGCAATATGTGATGTCCTCTCGGCATTTTTTTGTTTTCGTGGATTTTCTTCATTTATTCAATTAAACCGTGTCGTAAATATTCAAGAAATAAGACGATGATCTTTGGCTCGATATTTCCCCTCCATAACAAATCCTCATTAGTAAACAAAGCCACTTCAGCGTTATTGATTTTCACCATGAAAACACCCAAAATACAGCATAAACTGCCAATGTCAGCATCGCTTGCAATGTCAAGGCGATTACGAGCGTGGTAAATTTTCGATGAATTTTGAACAACTGCCAGCTGTTGAATATCGCGATGTACGTATTATCGTTGTAAAGTGATCTAATATCCGACAAATGTACCAAATAAATATTGTTTATGCTACGAAAATTACGTACCTCGTGTTTGGAATTTCGACTTCGAGCATCACCAACCTTTGTCGTTAAATTCATCTCAAATGATAAGAAAATTGTCTCGGTTAACCTAGTGGAATGAAAATTGGCTTTTTGTTTTTTTCTCTCTTCGCTTCGCCTTCTTGTAAAATCACATTGAACGAGTCACCGCAAAGATAATAAAATCAAATTGCCAATGAAAACGAGCAACAGAGTCGAGTTAAATACGCCAGCACGAGGCGTAGCGAATGTTTTTTATGAAATTAAACGCCACGATACGCGGCGGAGTTTCAATTTAGCATACAAATTTAGCCACCGAGTGGCATTTCATTTTGTATATTTTGTTCGTTTTTATACTTGTTTTTCAACTTATTAAACGTCTCCAGACAAATTACCTCGAATAATGGAAAAATAACTAGAAAACTGAAACCCTAGTGGTGAAAATCATCGTGTTTTTTCTAGAAAATTGTATTTTACTTTTTAATGACCTATATTTAAATTCAACATCGAACGTTGTTTAATTTTTAATTAAAAATTAATCGATTAATTAAAATTCTCGTATATCGAGGGTCGCAAAAATTTCCAAAATTGACGTATTTAAATTAACATTTTGACGTAATTTGAGAAAAATTCCGTTATTTTGATTCGAAGCGCGAATTTCACGATCGTAAATGTGTTTACATTGTATTCGTAGATCGTTCACCTATTGACACCGTCGAATTACTATTCAATTAAGTCAACGAGAAGAAAACGAAATGACATTGGAATCAGATTCTAAAATTATGTCAAAGTTGCTTTGATAAGCGTATTGACGAGTAATTCACGCCCGTGTTTTCGTTTACGCACGTGAATTGTATTTTTATTCTCGTCGCGTATATTTTTAGAGGAATTTTCGCCTAAGAAATTTTCTACAAGCTTTGCCGATTCGCTATTCATTAATTTTCTTGCACGAGTTGTTTTGTTTTAAAATCCTATTATCTGTTATGTAATTTTATTCATAAGATAGTTTTATTCAAATGAGAATTCGAAACCTGTGACGTGTACAAGATGCTTCGAACGGCGAATTATTAAATCTTTACGGTATTTAGTTAACTCGAGTTAATTGTAGATGCTTTCAGTTAATTTGCAAACATACCTTCGAGCTTTTTCATCGTAACGTTTTCATCGGACTAGAAAAATTACAAGTTTATTAATTTTATACGAAAGTACGTCCGTGGACTTTAACGTATTGCTTCGTTAGGGTATGAAATTAAACGAAATGGAATCTTGGATGTTTTAGAAAAAAGGTTCTTCTTGATAAATGAACGTATCTTTTGATGTTGCGTTTTAAATTTTAATCATTTTGAGAAGTTTTCGTCTTTCGCGTTGAAATTCGACTCGAAAATATTAATCGTGTTGTACGCCCGAGGATCGTTTTTCCTCTTTTGACTTATACTTATGTAAAGTGTTGTCGAAGATGATTGTCTGAAGAAGTTAACGTTTTGAAATTTTAATGTTACGTCCAATTGGTTTTCGACGCGAATAGAAATAAGGAAAATTTGCTCTTTCAATTTATTCCAATTCAATTTCAAGTTTAAATTCGATACGCGTTTTTCATTTCATTGAATTTAAAAAATTTTAACGAGAAATCGTGAAATTTTCACGTAATACCTGAGCGAGAATTTTTCGCGATAATTTGACGCATTTTCTAAAACTAAAATTTTGTTGAAAACTTCATTTTAAAATAAATAAAAATTTATGTTCGAAAAGTTCGCTTGTTTTATTAAGTAGTGAAAATCGAAATTGAGATTAAAAAATTTTAAACCTTCGAAAATTGAATTTCTGTTGAATTATTTTCACAACAAATGAAAATTCATACTTTTGTGAAAAATTAGGTTTTTTAATTTGAATTTTAAGCAAAGTTAGAAGTAAAATTGATAATTTTAGTTCGTTGCGCTATACTAAAAAAACGCACAAACTTTGGATAAATTTTTAGGCAATCGAACGAATCCAAATTTAAATTCATAAATTATAATTCAAAAATGAACCGAATTTCATGAAATTTTCGAAAAAAATATTCACGTTTTTCGATTTATTTTCACGTCAAATTCAGCTTTAAAAAACATATGAAGATTTTTGCTGACGGAAGAAAATCAATGAAGGTAAATAAAATGCAAAATTGCCAAATTGATAATCAGGTATTTATTAAATAAATTTAAATCGGTAAAAAAAAGTCCAAAAACTATGAAAAAATATCATTTTTGAATAAAAGACGGAAAATCTATCTAAAAAATTATCAAAAAATGGCAAAAAATATCTAAAAATATTTTAGGAAAAATCGTAAAAATACCAAAAAAACAGAGAAAAGTAGCCATAAAATTACAAAAACGTCAAAAAAATATTTAAAAAATTTGCAAAAATTGAAATCAACCAATTTATTGAAATCCTTTCGAATCTGTAAGAATTCTCTCTGAACAGAAATGACGTTATCGATTCACAATGACATGGATGTAATGACGTCATTGTTATAGCCCAACGTGACATTTTTCGTGCTACGAAACAAGTATTTTTGTTGCAGTAAAAGTTCAGCGATTTGATAAGTGCATTTTATGGCCTTTCCTATTCGAGAAGAATTTTGAAAAAAGGGGCAGAAGTGCGATTTTGAGGAGGAAGTGAGTGGAAATTTCAACATTGTTTCATGGAACAATTTCTCGTATTGTTTTTTGGCGATAATATATATTAAAAAAATCGAATTCCTTCTTAATTAATTAATTTTAATTGGAAATGTTATCGCGGTGTTCGTTTTATATCGAATATTCCATTCTTTTGGATTATTCTCGTTTCAGAAACAACACCTAATGTGTTATTGCGTCGATGAAATAATTACGATAAAAATGTAATAAAATTCGTAAATAGTAGCAAATTCGCAACGAGTTCGTTATCGGTTGTATTTTGATACCCCACAAGAGCATATTATCTGGTACTAAATTCGACAGGAATTTTCAAAATAGCCCATCAAAGCGCTACGGATTAACAAATAGAAGCACGTTAGTCGAAAACATATTCGTGACCGCTTATTCAGTTCGTGTACGCGAACGATAATATTGCACGTTCGAAATCCGTTTATTACCAACGTATTACTCAATATTTCATTTACCGGGCGATTATTAGTTATAATTTTGAAGTAGCTGTGGCGCCCGAACGAGGGCAGCAACGCGGTCAGAAATTCTCATTCAGACTTCATAATACGATTGTGTTAATTCATGACGCAACGGCGTTTTTTTTACGTTTACTCGAGTTCATTATGTCATAACAAGCTGCGATTACCGGGCATACTATCGAAATACATCAAATATTTGTTCCGGTGAAATCACCAAGTGCTTGGGCCGTGCCGAAACTAACAATAAACGAGGAATGCACTGTATGCGAAAATTACGCCATGAAGTCGTACGAAGGTTAATATTTAATCGCACCCGAAGATGGTAAGGGCACTAGCACTTGGTGGTAAAGATACAGATCACGTCATACGGACAATTAAGCAATTTGTAAACTCGGATAGGGAGTTTGTGTATAATTATACTCTGCGGTCGTATCGTACATGGTTATTCATACGATACGGATTTTTTTTTCACGTTGAAATATTTCATTGGGAAGAAAAATTTTTAAAAGTTGAACCGAACGAAGGTTATATCCTGGTTTTAAACGAATCGTCTGGTTTTATATGTACAAGTAGCATGTAGCTGACATCTTAATGACGCCAATTATGCATTAAAACATTGTTTGCGAATGAATAAAATCAACTTAATTACACCTGCGAAGTGCGAAACTCTTCGTCGTGGTCCATTTAAAAGCAGCATATTTTCAAAAGCAGTTCTATTATGTGAAGATGCCATCAGAAGTGAAATCATCTTTGTCATTTTCTCCCCGCGAACAATTCCCTCTTTGGTATTGTGAAATGTTCGAGGCGAAAAAAAAAAACTCGATTACGTAAGTAATCTGGTTATAAGGCAACTTTCGTCTTAAAAGAAAAGTTCTATGTTTTAGGAGACGTCGTTAAAATACGTGAATTAGTAGCGAACTAGCGATAAAATAAAATGCCATTAATATCAATTATTTTTCACATGTACATTATGTGGTAGGTCATTTATTATAATGTCTATTAATTATTATGTCCTTGTTGATACATTTTCAAATATTGTTTACATTTTTCGCTTTATTCGCTGATGTAGATTCTTTGATTTATATAGAGATTATATTCGATGTGAATTTTTAACTTGACATACGTCATAATCTTCTTGAACTTAGAAAGCCTGCGAGGAATAAAAACGACGCCCAAGGTTTTCGACGTCCTTGCAAAAAACATGTACCAAAAAAACAAGCTTTTTTGAGCTATATCGATGGAAAAAATTCGAGAAATATTGTTAGTTTTCAACTAAGTCGGATTTTACCTTGAAGATTTTCTTTGGAAATTTTTATTATACCCTTAAGTAGCATCTTTTGTAGGAATTTTTTCTTTTGTCGACGAGGCGAAAATCTTGGCATGCTGAATGGTGCTTTTGGCAATTTTCATTAAAAATTATTCCATTTCGAGTTAATTAAATCAAGACCGGTGAACTTTAAATGGGAATTTTCCACGATGAAAAAATATATAACTTGGAAAAATTTAATTGGAAAATAAGCGAGTTGGGTGATTTCATCGAATTTTCAGCAATTTAAGGCACGTGTAAGTGCATGAAAAAAGTCTATAATTGTCTATCGAACATTAGACTCGAAACGAAAACACACGATTTGAGAGGACCTAATTTAGAAGCTACGAAATTTCATTTTTTTTTTTCAACGAAAGTATCGATGCAACGAAAATAAATTCGTTTCTGATAATTTACATCGCTGTGTTTTTTTTTACGTCATCAACGTGAAGTATCAAAGTATGGAATTACATTTTTCGCTTATTTTTGCGGAGCTGAGCGCGTGAAAAGCTCTCGAAAACATCAAGTTTGTTTTCAACAAAAGAACTGTATCAAATTAAAAAAATTCTCAGAAGGTACTTCTCGTTTACATCATTTTTGTCGCGCAGGTAACCCTAGAAGCGTCTCTTTTTTAATATTGTCGTTTGATATTTCAAAATTCATTTTACAAACTCGCTACATAGTGTAACAAGGGGGAAGTCGAAATACGGGAAATTATACGCGTTAGCACTTTTCTGCATTAGACATGTGAAATATTGGCGAAATAAAAATGAATTATGAAAGAGCAAATAAATTGGCCATTGTTGAAAAGTAAAAATTCCCTCGTTATCCTTGCTTGATAATACTTAATGAAAATTTCGTTACGGCGAACTTCCTAGTTAGTGGTGACGAAATGTAAAAAATTGTTTACTATGCCAACTTGTATTTGTGTTTACTATCGTATCCGCCGTTTGCGACTTGATAGTGACCTGAATTTTAATTGGTCATTTGTTTAAGAAATACCATTAATGTACCTGTGCTTTAATAACGGGTTACTTTTCATTTCAGAAAAGACTATGCAGCGCTGCCAAGAAAGCTTTACAGAAAATTCCTACCAGATATATTAGATCCGATGAAAAGGTAAGTACCGGAGATTAGTTTCAAAAGTATTGTTATACTGTTTCGTGACTTGGAAATTGCTCGGCTTTGGGTTTACAATTTACCTCTGAGAATTTTTTTTTCTTCTGAGAATTTATCTAGGAAATGACATACTTCTCAGGCAAGTATCCGAACGATAAGACGCGCCGCGCATTAGTAGTGAGCCTAAAAAAACGAGAGTATGGTCATTACTTTGAATGTAATTAACAACGAGCCTTATAAGGAGACGGTTTTCGAGCTAGAAAATTATTAAAATTTACAATAAACAAGTCGTAATGAATCAACGCTTGGAAAGTTACTTCCTAAATGTTATAAAATTCACTCGAATGAAATTATAATCTTATCTGTGAAAACCGTCGTCTTTTTAAAGATCGTTAACGCTATACCATCTTATCCGATGACGACACTAATCTCTATAATGGCATCAATTATCTGCCAGTAAAACGCAGCTAATTGGTGCTTCATTCGTGTAATCGTCGGAGCACCCGTATTCGTCGAATATTTCAAGTGTCAAATAAGTTGCCTATCTTGTTCGTAACAAGGAAAAAATACCTTTTTAATTCCAAAACGCGTTTGTTTAATTTTAAACGATGAAGTTTACAAAAGCGAGTATTTTTTGTGAAAAATTCTATATAAGACGAGATATAACGGGATATTCATTTTTCATAAATTTCATTCCAGCATGAAACGTTTCAGATAAGAAGTAAAAAAAGATTTAAAATACCGTAAAATGTAATTTTCCCCATCAATTGTATCTGATTTAATATTCAACAAGGTTTTCGCAACATCGAGTGAAATTTGAAAAACGTCGGATTAAATTTTCATCAAGCATCTGTCGACTTTTAATGTTTATTTTTTCCGACGCCCGAGCAAACACTCATAAAGCGGGGTTACTTTGGCAATAAAATAATTTAATTTTTTCTCACCTACACGGAAAAAGTTTGGTTGAAAATCTCGCGAAGGTTGTTCAAACGAGCGTACTTTTGGGTATAATATCGATTGCAGTTATAACTTTTTGAGATAATTTTCAAGTGTGATAAAACCGCAACGATACGTGGGTTTTTCGTGAAACTTCATAGGCTCTGTGGACTTTACGAGGTGAGAAAATTAAACGATATATTTAATTTGAAAGATAGTGGAAAAAAGAACCGAGATGTTCATTCTTTGGCCATTACAACACTATAATGTTATTCGCCGCGTGTATCTTCGTGTATTTTTCCATTAAAGTGCCATAAAAGCTGTAATATTTTTCATTTCAGATGGGAAATGAATTAGGAGAAATAGATTGTTGTGCTATTTGCATCGAATTGTTCAAACCCGCTGATGTCGTTCGTTTATTGCCGTGTCGGTAAGTAATGACGGTTTATTTAGTAAAATTCAAATTAACACGCTATAATTAACCATCATTCCGTAAAATGTCCACAAAAGGGGCGAGTTGATTTTTTCACATCGTAGATAACGAGCATTTTCACAACATCCCTAAGCGAAGTTACACTGATAAATGATTCGAATTTGCGAAATTTATCGAACCACGTTAACGACGGATTTCATTCATGACTACACGTGTCAAATTGACGACCGGCTAAATATGCGCGAAATTTTTAATAATTTTTATTACCACGATGCTCCGACGATGAGGGGGATACGATGGGTTTTATGCAAATGAGCAACCGAGATAGATTTCATCAAAATCTAATGCCGCTTCGGGTTTATACGTTCGTTCGATTCGGACTTATTAAAGAAAAAAATTACGCTCGAGTTATAAATTACCTCGTTTGCGTTTTTTCTCTTTTTTATTTCGTCTGTTGTTTCATCGGGCAACAAATGGCGTTACAGCGTGGTAATTTAAAACGTGTAATTCGTTATTTATCAAAATTTTGCCATTCTTGACGAAAAATACACGACGGAGGGAATTTTTAGAAAATTACGTCGTGAAAAATAGCCATTACCGTAAATGAAAGAGTGTTGTATTTTTCTTGAAACGATACACGCGCTGGTGCCGTAATAAAATTACAATACCTAATGCGTTAATTCGTCAAGTAAATTACGTGAATTTACCGTATAATAAACGTAAATGTCGTAAATTACACGAAGTAGTAAATCACCCGTTATGGTGGTCATTTCGCGTAAATTCGCGAAAGGAAAACGATTTTTGACCGTATGTTCTTGCACTTAGATGCAAGTTTTATTGCACATAAAACCAGTAAAAAAACGGCCTTTGGGTGTTTTTTAACTCTTTTAACGCCGTTTGGAGTACGATTGATTTAGCTTTTTTTTATACGAGGTAACGCGAAGGCGACAGTGCTTGTATTTATGGGATAAGAAAAAGAAAATTTTTGCGAAGAATTGATTCGTAAATTACGTGTAATTACGTGATAATTGAAGTTACTATCGGATTTTGATTTATGCATTGAATATCAATTTTTTTATAATTACATTATGAAGAAAATTACGACGAAAAGGATAACCAACGTAATTACCGTAATAAACGTCGATACTTGCGTAATTTCTTTCACCAAGATAGGTAATTACCCGTAATTACGTAGTTATAAATTATTACTATATTTTGATGAGAATACAGTGTCAAAAATATGTAAAATAAGGAAAACTCATTTTTCGTAATTTCAAGAGTAATTACGCCAATTACGGTAATTACCAAAAAATTACTAGTAAAAGTGGTAATTACGCAAATTTTTCAAAATCTCTGAAATCCCTTTCAATATTCGTGGAATTACGGTAATTACTTGGTTATTTGGTAATTACGGTATTTATCATCTGTGGTCGGTAATTAGCGTAATTTACGGGTAATGGCCGTAATTTACGTGTACTCCAAAATAATCCAGAAAATTAAATTATATTTGAAAAATTTCAATTTTTCACCATTTTATCGATCGGTAAATTAAAAATTTCTCCGTAATTACACGTAATTACAATAATTCTTTAAAGCCAAACTTATAAATTTGAAATTAATCTCGTCATCATTTCTCCGTATTCATCACCTCTAAAAAAAAATCCTTTTAATCACCAACTAACTGCCGTAAATTACCCGTGAACGGTTTTAAATTACCGGTAATTACCACGATTCGGGTAATATAAGAACAATTTCGATATCACCTGCGGTGTAATTACGGCGCGCGAACGCTTTTAGTGGTCGAATAACGTAAGACCACCGGCGGCGTCTTTTTATTCGCGATTTATTCATTCTTATCGTTCAACATTCACCAGTCCGCGATTTTATCGGTAATTACGACGTAAGAAACGGAGCCGCTCGTAGAATAGTAGCGCATCTGTTACGGTAATTTAACGTAAAACTCGAACGTTACGTAAATAAATGGGATAAATTTCGCGACCATAATAAATCATGCGCTGCTATACCGGAGCGATGCTCTAAATCGTAAATTTTCAATACGTACGCGATTCCGGGCATCCCGAATGTAAAAAAAAATCACCGGCGAAATAATACGCTCAGGAGTCGTACATCGTTGAAAATTTCCACTCGACGAGCGACTGTTGGAAAATGAAGCAGGTTGTAAAGCGAGACCGAAAAAAAGACAGAAAATGTATACAGCTCGTGGATATATATATGTGGTGAAAGCTAATGGCGAAAAATATTCAGCGTACTTATTTCTTCATCGAAAGCGTGCAAATTTTGCGCTCTATACAACAAATCACTTAGATTTTACTCGACGTTGTATATTGTGCTGAGAATCATTATATGCATGTATATAGGCTTTGAATAAACGTGGCTTTTAAAGCGAGTAAATTTTCGTATATAAGGGTCGGGCTGACGGTATGACGTAACACAGGGGGTTACATAAATTCGCGGTGTTTACATTGGGTAAATATTTGCAGGTCTTTTCGCACGAGACGCCGACGAGAGTTTGTTTACCCTGTTTAAATAAAATGGGCTATAATATCGCGTAAAATATAAACGTATGTATATCGTTTGAAAGATTTTTCATTTTATTTTCAATTACAGGCACGAATTTCATAAATTATGTATCGATCCGTGGCTGTTGGAGAATCGAACGTGTCCGATGTGTAAAATGGATATTTTGAAGTATTTCGGATTCGAAGTAAATATATCGCTGTTTTTTATTATTATCCTGCGGGTATCGTTTGGTTAATATTTTTAACGAAATGGTATGATTTGTTGTTGCGTGTGGTTTTTTTTTCGAAAAAAGTTACTTTTTCTATCTTTCCGTCGAGCTAGGGCGAGAGACAAATTGGTATATGTTTTATGGGGATTTTTATCGCGGTATTGACAAGTTTATATTGCGATATAAAAATGGAGGTTTCGAATAAGGGTAACGATTTTAAGTATTTTTTTAACTTCGGACCTTTTTCGATCTTTTTATTCGAGGGTAGATTTAAAGATATTGAGTTTGCGAAAGAATATGTTTTTAGGAGAGTCCAAGTTGCGAAAGTTTTCAATTTAAGAAATTACTGTAGTCGTTCGAGTTTTTATATCGAAAGAATTTGCTTTGCTAATATTCTAAAATTTTTATTTATTTAAAAAAAATCGAAAAAATTAAACCTTCGTTTTACTCGAATTATTTAAAATTAAACGAGATAATTTCAATTATTACAAAAAAAAATAGAAATAATTATTAAGACATCGTAAGGCAGCAAAAAATAACCGAAAGATTACAAAAAAAGTATTGGAGACGTACCCAAAAGATCTCTGAAAATTCCAAAAAAATCTTGAAAAATAAAAAAATACTAGAAAATTATTGAAATATCAATTATTATATTCGTAGGAACTTGATAAAAATATTTACCTACAAAGTTATCCAAGCCTTTTCAGCCCCCCTCCCCCCGAACTCCTGCACTCAACTAGCTGTCCAATTAAAGTAGCGCAATGACGTCATATTCAGTTTATTGAGTGAAGAGATAAAATAAGAAAAAAAAGACAAACGTTCCACTTCTTGTAAAAATGAAATTCGATGCAATTTCATTGGTCGACGTGATTACTCTAGTGACATGTGCATCTTAAATTGGACCTCGTTGGACACTTTTTAAACATTTATAACGCTATTGTTTCTCAGTAAAATCGAACTTATGACGTTATTATGATCTCATTGCAACGTGATGGCCTAAAATCAACTCAGCAGAAATTGTTTTACCGTATATTCAATGACTTATTTTATTTGGATGAATTTACTGTTATTTTTATGATAATGCTGATTAATCATGTGGTCAAATTTATCCAGCTTCTACCACTCCTCACCTTTTATTCCTTTAAAAATCTTCATTAAATACTCTCCGACGTTATCAATCCGTATAGAAACCTTCACCTTCCTCGTTTCAACCCTGAAGTATTTTTCCTGAATATTCATACGGTAAAAGGACTTCATGACGTCATTATGTTACTCTGACTGACGTCTTGATGACGCAAAAATCCATTCTTCCGTTTAAAAATAATCTCAAACGTTGAAAATGATCTTGAATTTGAAAATATAATATTTTAAAAATGAACAAACGCAAAAAACGAGTAATTTATTGGATTTTTTATGCTGGAAAAAATTAATTACCGTAATTTCTCACGAAGTCATCGACATGTTTTGAACTTATGGCTTCGACGTAAAAATGAGAAATCTGCGTCACGTCGAGATTATTATGACGTCATAATGACGTCTTATCCGAAATGCCCGTGGAGAAACATCTGGTAAATTTATTTCCGCGATGAAAAAAATTTCAAAAAATTGTAAAAATTTTGAAAAAAATTTACGTTTTGCCGTTAATTGAAAAATTTGAATTTTGAGGTAATTACAAGCGAAGAAATTAATGCGGCGATTTTTTCCCCTCTAACATAAATTGTTAAATGCACTTAAATAGTTTATGTAACGAAAACACGCGATTTTATAAAATTCAAAAAAAATCTGACAAGTTGAAATATGTATTAATTATTATAATCCCGACTACGTAAAAAAAAAAAAAAAAACGATTTCGATTGTATCAAGTTTCAAGTTACTCGGATAAATTTACATTTTATTTGAAAAAAATTTCCCAACGATGCGGAGATATCTCTAAGGATGGCTTGCTTTCGTAATCCAATTGGATTTATGCGGTATTTCTTAATTTGTGTAACTTTTTTGTTGCCATTCAGTACACGATACATAGTACATGAGGTACGCCAAGGCCGAAAGTTGCCGATATATTCAATTGGCGAGATTTGATTAGGTTTTTTTTGTCGTAAATTAACGCGGATAGAATTTAATAGTATTACGAAGCGTGCTTGGAAAACAATAAAGCTCGAATTTTAATCGAAACAGGCTTCCTTGTTACTAAATGACTTGGTCGTTGGTCGGCGAGATGTTTAAGAATGAGCTTGCATATGTAAAACTCCGTCGATTAATTGGAAATTATTTTTTTGCAGCTTACTGGAAGTCAAGAAAGTATGTTACGAGTCGAACAAGACGACCCATTCAGTGATATATTTTACTTTAGTCCAGATTCGCACGTGTCAACGATAGTCGAAACTACTATCATTGTTGTAAGTTAATAGATACGTTCGTTATACGTCAATTACACGAACAAGTCAATCACCTATGAACTTCGGAATGCGCGATGCGCGATTTCCTCGTTTGTGGCGTGTGGCTCTATCGAGTTTTTTTTATCTTTTTTGTTAGAAATTTAGAAAACTCGCGTTGTTCTCGGAAATACGCGTAGATTCTTCGTCGAAATTTCATTTAGTCGGAGACCATATAAGGAACGATTCGCGTTTTAAATAACAATTGGCATAGCTATTTTCTCTTTTAAGTCAGCGCAAACATGCAACGATGAAGTTGTTCGGTGTAATATTTCTCAGTCATGCGAATTTTTTATTTCACATGTTGTTTTGGTTACCGAAATCGCAGGTGGTGTGCGTTGGTATTGGTAAGCGTCTCGAATGGCATTTTAGGTAATCGATGGCCCTTATAAAGGTGCTTTGAATTGTAGAAATAATCAAAACGACGACAGGTGTTTTAGCGACGTTGTGAAAGGGTAGAAATCACGGTGGCCATGTTGAATTATTATATCACTCGATAACAGTAATTTTTTCAATTTTTCTATTCGTCAATGTGGAATTTCTTGATCGAATTGTCAATTTGCCACCGATTAAGTTATATTTATCGATTCATTTCTTCCTGCTTCAATGTTGGAGGAAATGTGGAGGGAGGGAAAGGTAAGGGCGAGGTAGAAATTTGCGCAAATTACCGCTTCTTTGAAGGATTAGTTAGCTCTTTCAAACCATGCAAGAACATGAATCCGTAAACACGTGAAAGCCACTAAGCACTAGCGGGACTACGTCAACCAGCAGACGTGCAAGTGTACTGATTTTTTCGAATTGAAAAAAATTTTTTATTAGAAAATTATCCACTTTTTGAATATGGTATAATTTTTTTTGCAACAATTCGGAAATTATCATATGGGGTGACTTTGAAAATACAGGGGTACTTTGAACGAAAATTAGTTTTATTTAAATTAAAAGTAGCTAACGTGCCTCAAAGACGAATTTTTGGATTTTTTCCATCAACTTCCAAATCACGTAAAGTGAGTCCGTAAACACTGGAAAGCCACTAGGTACTCGCGGGATTACGTCAACCACCCGGCGCACTCAAGTCTTCATTTTTTCGAATTAAAAGAAAAAATATTTTCCGAAAATTATCAAGTTGACTTTGAAAATGCGGTGTTACTTTGAACAAAAATTGATTTTATTCGAATTAAAAGTAGCTAACGTGCTTCAAAGACGAATTTTTGGATTTTTTCCATCAACTTCCAAATCACATAAGGTGAGTCCGTAAACACAGGAAAGCCACTAGGTACTCGCGGGATTACGTCAACCACCCGGCGCACTCAAGTCTTAATTTTTTCGAATTAAAAGAAAAAATGTTTTCCGAAAATTATCAAGTTGACTTTGAAAATGCGGGGTTACTTTGAACCAAAATTGAATTTATTCGAATTCAAAATTGCTAACGTGCTTCAAAGACGAATTTTGGGATTTTTTTCCAAAAAAAGTTTCGAAAATATTCCCCAAGTAATTTTTAAAGTATATTAGCTTATTATAATAGCAGCCCCGTGCATACAAAGTTACCCCAACGGATAATAAATCGAGTTCACTTACTGTAAAAATGGTTTTAATACGTGTCTTGGTTGGAAAAAAAACTCAACAGTGTAAAACCTGAATAAATTATTTTTGAAGGATCACAATGAAAATAGTATTGACAAATTGACCACTTTGAATATCTCAAAGTTGATTCAAAGGAGCCAAAAGAGGTCAAAAACCTGAAAAAATTTAACGACACTTATAATAGGTTCTTTCACCTCTCACGTTGTGTTTCGTTCGGTGCAATATTCTTGAAATTTGAAATAACGAGAAGAAAGGGCGAAAATATAAGCCCGAAAACTTTTTTTGTCAATATCTAAAGAAAAATAATACGAGTATCGTGAGCCGAAAAGTGGTCTTCTGTGGATTCATCTCGTTTTCAATTATTATTTTTTTTTATCTAAAAGATATTGTACCCGGGCTTCAACTTCTTCCCTCCACACCCTGCTTTCTGGAAAAGTCTTGTTGTAAAATTGTTCATAAAAATTCGTTCGCGATTGATTCACTGGAATGAAAAAATTTAAATGCAATTATTAGTATATGATTCACTTGTTTGAGAATCGTTCTGTCAATATTTTAAAGAAAATCATTCGCGAACAAGTAAAATAGAGCAGGAGATTTTTTTAAATTACGAGTAATAAACCATTATAAAGTTTGAACAATCGTTCGCGAATGACTTACTCGGCGCAGCGAAGAACTTTTTGAAAATAATGAAGATTATTTCGGTTTATAATTGATTATTAAAAATACGAGAAAATTAAATCGATGAAGCGTATAATCATTTTTTATATCATAAAAATAAATTATTCGATCGAGAACGATTTAAAAAAAGACCAATTATACTCGTAAATGACTCTAAAATTATTAAAATGGATATTTCTTTTGAACAATACTTTTGATTTAAATATGAATTTTTTTAATAAATTTCATTTACTAAAAATTTTGGTTAAAAATAAAAATTTTTTATTACGAAGCGAAAAGAATCATTGAAAAAATACGACAAAAAGTTATTAATTAATGACGACAAATGTTACCAAATGGTTGTAATAAAACGGAAACACTTCGTGAATGGTTAAAATCAACAGAACACACTGTATATAAACAAATCTGTTTATATTTTTACAAGCGATGATATCAATACAGACTGTAAAATAACAAATAACATGTTTCGAAAACAATGTAAAGTTGGTAAAAAGGAAAAGAGGTTCTTGGAATACGCGAAAAAGGAAAAAAAATACTATCGACTGCGAATTTAAAATTCTATAAATAATCTCGATTCCGGTTACATTTTCCTGTGTCGGGTACTTGTTTGTTATACTCGAAGACAAATGCTATTTCCCTTTTTCTCGTTTCTTTTAATGCAATATCATCTCAATTCTGGAAATATAATACATCGCTTATCATCTCGAAAAACTACGTCATTGCGTCATCGATGAGAGGGAAATTTCGTGAAATTGATGCCTCTTAATATATTCAATTTAGATTAAGGTTTCATGTAATAACGTGATAATTTTCTAAAACGTAATTTCTTTTTGCAGCCGGTTACGAATCACCACTTACCAATGGATGTCGAAAGCAGACCAACGACGTCAACCGAACCAGCAGTTGGTACCGTATCGCAAGCTATCCTGGATGCTGGTATGTTTCATCTTCACCTCGTCTCAAAATAACGCTACAAAAAACAAATATTGAAATTCGTTACTCGCAATCGTATAGTGAAAACCAAACGAGAAATAATTTTCGACTTTGCATTCTGCGGCAAACGACTAAATTATCGTCGGCGTTTAATTAAAAATTTATCGTATGAGACCAGCGTGTAATTACATTTAAGCTTCGATTTTTACGCGATAAATTTAACCGGAAAGCTCGCGCATAAAAGGCTGTGACGTAAATCGAATATTCCACCGGGGACGATGAAAAATACAAATTTCATTCTGGGCTTTCTCATGCCGAACAAAAAATACCCTCCACGGACGTGCCTCACGTGAATCTAATTACCTTTTGTGGAATTATTCTTCGAAACGAGGCCGCAAAATATACAATCTGATATTCCGAAGTTGAAAACTTGATCATCGAAATTATCGGAAATATTCCCGTTATTATTTTTTTATTTGAATTCGTATTATTTAAAAGTTTTTCTCATCTGAACTAATTTATTCCATAGATAAAGTTACAAGGTTAACAAATTGATTAAATTGGAAATGCTATCGGAATCTCGATAAATGACATCGTTTTTCGAATATGTGAAATTTACTATGCTCGAAAATTGACTAAAAACTATTATATGTGACGAACATAATTTTTCAATGGCTGATTAATTTCAAGCCAATAAAAAAAATTCACGATATTCTCGGTGCATTTATACAAATACACATAATCATGATGAAATACGCGTACTTCACCTTTGTAAATTCTCACAAACGATTTATTTTTTCACAAGTCGTGAACTACGAGTATTTGCTAAATAATGCCCATTACCCTCGTGTCCGTTTATCTCGTATTCCCTCATCTTTTTTCATTTGTATAATCGAAACAGTCATAGATTAGCTTTGTGAAGGTTGTTTTCATTCTTGAACTCGTTTTTTTAAATTATACATGCGTTTCCGCACGTTTAAAGGTGACTTTTGCAATGGCTAACGTTTTCTATTCGAGGTAGACGAGGAAAGAGGGTATTGCGAACAAAATGATCGGGCTTTTATTACAAGTGTTGTAGAAATTACGTATTCGACGCGGAAATAGTTTATTCGATCGGAATTCGAATGTCCATGGAGTAATTTATGGGGTAATTTTTTTCCCGATATAATCGAATCGGATTTTTCATTTAATTTGCGAGAAAATTAAACACAACATGAGTTGTATTTTTTTGATAATTATTTTTAATACAGTTGAATTTTATTTTTTAGTTTTTTCGAATATTCGAATAAAAATTTATGTTAAAGGGAGGCTTTCGATGTTTTTTACAGAAATTTGTCCATGAGCCCTCCCCCCTCTTATCATTACTATGAAAAATTGCTTTTTTTTTCGTTTTATAATATGAAAATTTTTAGTGTAACTTCGTTCAGAAAATTTTTTCATCTTCGATTTTTCAATTAAAAAAATTTTAATATCGTTGTTGAGAAAAAAAATGAAAATTCTCGTTTTTTGAAGAAATTGTGACACCAGCGTTGGTCGTTTTGACCGCGTAAATATAATTTTTTATGGATGTTTTTATTGTTCAAAACGAGTCAAACATTCATTTTTGCCAAAATCTTGTCAGCAGTTACTTTTTCTGGTTTTGATGATATTTTTTGAGTATTTATTTTTTTGTTTTTTTACAAAATGAATAAGAAAAAAATTATTTCATTTTGTTTTCATACTAAAAAATTTACTTTAAAAAAATGACATTCTGCTTTTTTTTAAAAATTCGAAATGAATTTTCTAGTAAAAAAAGACAGAAATTTAATAAAATGAACGAAAAAAAAAAGAAATCTTTTCATCATTATTACAAAATTCCTTCTTTTCATCACGAAATAAATTAAACTAAAAAAGTAAGTAAAAATTCTACATTCTATCACGCCTCCTCTCCTCCCCTCCCCTCCCCTCCCCGACTCGCTTATGTTTTTTTTTGATCCAATTTGTTACAACTTTTATAAAATGGTCATTTTATTTGAATTGATTTCCGTTTAATAGAAATGTATCCATTTTTCAATGTTGCTACGTAAAAACTTGTTATTTTTTTCCATTCACGATCGAAACCGGATTTTTAATAATTTTTAACTGGTTCTGAAAATTTTTTAAACGACTTCGTGAAAAAATAATGAGAACGAAACCAGTAAGTAACGAGATTTTATCGGTTCGAACCGGTCAAATAGGAAATATCAAACCGGTTTAAACTGGTTATCCTGATAAACGTATGAAATAATTCATTCATTAGAAAAATAATCAAATTACTATTGACAATTGATGAAAAAAAAACGAATTGTTACAAAAACGTGACAAGAACCGGGTGTAATAAATTGAAATTTTAACTTTGTAAATGAATGGTAGTGAGAAATTGGTAAAAAAAATTGCAAAAATTATGGAAAAAATTATATATACCTTTATTTGTTCACGAAGGAATAAAGCATTTGTATTTGTACACGAATAAAAGAGAAAAAAAAGCATTTGGGTAAAATCGTAAAATTAAGGTTTTCCTTGAGCTAGTTTTTTTCCGATTGCACGGATTGTTTTGGTTCTTCGATGACATTTCATATTTTATCTGCGATATAAAAAAGCAAATATGGAAACAAAAGACAAAAAAACAGGAATATAGGTCAAATAAGACATCGATTTTGCGAAAAGTTAATTTTCGTGTACTTGTTTGTTTAAAAGTATTATCATTTTTTTATCTCTAAAGATATAAGTTAATGAAAAAAGCAAAAAAAACTACGTAAAGTTCATAATAATAAAAACGATAACCGCAATTTATGTTTCAGATGCTGGAAGAAATGCTACCAATGTATTTGGAAATTCGCAAAAAACGTTAAATAAAAATTGCGAAAATAAAGTTTTACCTTTAAGAAGAACGGTTTCGTTGGATAACATACCGTCAACCAGCCATTCGTAAATTGTGATATTGACGAAAAAATTTATCTTCGCTATCGTCGATTTTCCTATTACATTGTGCTTCTTTATTTCCTATTATTTTTAAATCACTAGATGTATATTTTTTCTACTTTCTTACCTTTTTTTTTTTTTCGTGTGTGATTGTATACGTACTCGTATATGTGCGTGTTTTATTATTCCATTTTATTTATCGATTTAATTGAATAGGTTGATTATCAGTTGTTTGTTTATGGTTGTGAAAGTTGATTAAGTTCTTGAATTTTTTTATAATTACTTTCTTTTTATGTATTCCTCTTCGTGTATAATTTTCTACGTACATCACAATATTTTCGATGATTTGTACTGGAAAAGAAAAAGAAAAGAAGGTTCGTTGCTAAAGCTAAAGTAAACATTATGGTGCTTTAAAAATTTTACTCCATGTTACCATGCGAAACGATCGATTGATCGGTGACGACGTTACGATTTATGAGTTATTTTCCGTTGTATAACGAATTGGAATTTTTTACGTACATTTTACCGTATACGATTTGAGCGAGCGAAAGTCTTTTTGCCCCGTGTATTGGTAATGGTTTCCGGATTCGTTGAATCGTTGCATTTAATACGTGTGTCATTGAATTTTATTTAATAGGTTGCGCTTCTTCCGAATTCTCAGTTCGACTATTTTTATACTGAATTTTGATCTCATTACGAATTCTCCTGGAACAGATTAGCAAAGGAATTTTAGCATAAGGAATGGTTGTTTTGCTCATTTTTTTGTTATATCGAATGCAGTTAATGTCGACGCGAAGCCTGCCTTTTTATTTTTGAAATTTTGTCCTCGTGAGATTTTTAGTCGTAGAACGGTAATATGTAAAGGCTTATTGCTATATACCTGTATGAACGATTTGTGTGTAATTCGGTATATTAAGTATTGTAAGTTTACATCGAATATATGGTACCTGCTACGTATTACATTTTTAAAACTAGTCATGCAAATACTTCGATTAACATATTTGTAAACGGTAAAATTGTATTTATGTGCTGTAGCATTTTCAGTTTTACGATTAAAAAATATTTTTTATTCGCGTTTTTTTTATCTTTTCTTAATTTATTTTGAAAAAAATTATCGTAAATCGATTATTTTTTTGCTAATTTTGAAAAAAAAAAAATTATTGATTTTACGAATAGAAATTCATTCGACATGTGAACTTCAATCAAGGAAAAAATATCTAAGAACGGTTTCAGATTGAAAAAATAGAAATAAATCTGAAAAATGGTCATTAAATCATTGAAAATGAAGAAAAAAAAAGAAAAAAAATTGGTACAAAAATATGGTTAAATTTATCATTTTATAGGAAAAATTCTGAATTGTTCTAATTTCATTAAAATACGCTGTCTTTCAAATCAGTGGAAAACTTTTCTAAACAATGACGTCATTAATTTACAATAGATTTAAATTTATATCGTCGTTTATCTAACCCAGTGTGATATTTGATTTTGCGAATAAAAAAAATTTCGAAATATCCACAAATATACTTAATCAAATTACGGTATTTTATTTTGAAAAATATAATTCAGATTTTAATTCTTTCGTATTCTGGGTATTCTTGGTATTCGGCAGCTGTCGAAACACCTCGAAGTTCAAGTCGATATAGCATCAAATCGCAGATTTATGAGCGAATCATTCATCTTGGGGTGGAATTCTCAGACAGACGTTCGCCTTTAATCCATCATTTTATCTAAAAATAGCCCTGATTTATGAGACCTTTTTTTTATCATGTTTTAGCTATTTCGAGATACATTAAAAAAAGCCCTTTTATCGAAAACTTCCCGCAACATCTAATTCCGAACTTAACGTCAAATTAAGTAAAAATAAAGTTGTCAAAAAAAGGGATAAAAAATCATACCCTAATTGGCGGTTAATTTTTCGTTATATATTAAATCATACTCAATCAAGCAGGAAAGCAAAAAATAAAGTAAAAAAATTGCCTACATAGGCGGAAAGATTTATCCGGCCATTAATCAAGCATCACGACAGCGGATAGTTTAAAATAATGGAAAAATACTCATACACGAAATTTCACGTATAGCTTTGGATTTCGTTGTTAAAGTTATATATTTAGAACGTAAACATCGCAAAATACGGAGAAAATTCGAACATCAACGGGGAACAGAAGGGACTAGCTACATTCGAAAATAATGACAGCTTAGTAGACGACGATTTGAAATGCGCTTCTGTTGAAATTTTTCAACTCTCGAGAATTTTCTATCTCATATTACCCATGTTTTTGTTTTTCTCGATTACGTTCTTCTTCGGAGATTTCACAACGAGTTGCATCGATGTTTGAAAATTTCCTTTGTTGGATTATACGCGTCACTTGATGTGAATGGTGTGAAAATTATTTTGTGCGTTCTACATTCTCGTTTCTTGTGATTCCAATCAAATTTTAACCTCGTAAGTATTTAATATTTTAACAAAGACTTGGCTTTTCTTATTTGTTGAGCTCGTAATTTAGAAA
Source organism: Maconellicoccus hirsutus (assembly GCA_003261595.1). Taxonomy (NCBI): domain Eukaryota; kingdom Metazoa; phylum Arthropoda; class Insecta; order Hemiptera; family Pseudococcidae; genus Maconellicoccus; species Maconellicoccus hirsutus. Next base: position 63,960 of record QBDW01000710.1, read on the forward strand.
TTTTAAAAATTTATGATTACTCGAGGAGCTTTATTTCGTGCTCTGCGTCCCTTGGTATTTTCTCATCTTGTCGGGTAAAAAGTTTAAATGGAATTTTTAAAACGTTCGAATTATTATTCCATAATTCATCGTTGTAACATTCGCGTGAATCCTTTGTGACCTTAATTTTTACATTTTTTTATATTTTCTCGCCAAAAGCACGTATTTTTCGAGATATTTTAATTCGCCTGCTACATTGTATATAAAGACTACGTACTTCCTACATTATAATTCAATGGTACGCACGTGCTGCACTAATTTAAACCCATCTTATCCATAAAACGTGGAGGGAGTTGTCTTTTTGGCAAATCGTTCGCTATATGGCGTTCCAGAATGCCAAGCTTGAATTTAACCAAAATATAAACCGATGAAAAGGCCTCGTTATTTTACAAATAGACGTTTTTACAAACTCGATTACAATTATGACAGAATACGTGAATAATTGCCAAAATTCGAAAAGGTTAATAAACTATATGCCATTTTGAAAAACGCCAGCTTGTCTAGCGGCAGTTCTTAAATTAGCGCGAATAAATTGGAATCTGTCCAGGGAGCCAGTCCTCGATATTAAGCATTTCACAATTCATTTACCATGGATTGGATGAAAAAAAATTTTCTTAAATTTGCAGCCGGTTTGTGGCGATTTTCTTTTTTTAATTCAATGCAGCGATTTACTTTTCAACGTTTAGTTTGGGACGAGTACAAATTTTAGCGAGTGTGTAATTTTTTGGCTACAGTTCATCGAGTACGCGAAAGGGGGGAATTTTTGATCGAAATTAACGTTAAGTGAATTTTATGGCGTGGTTTATTATAAACGGATGTATTTTCAGGCGACCTTCAAATATTATAAATACGTAGATTATATTTTTCGAGTAATTTTTTCAATTGGGTAAAGGTATGTAAAATAAACGACAGATGAGTAATTCTTCATATCGAAGTTAAGGTTATTTTTTAGTAAAAATCTATGCATAATCTAAGCTTTTAGAATGTTTCAAATTGAAGCTAAAAAACGATGGAAATTTAATAATTTATGAAATCATGAATTACTAAGAAAATTCATCTGAAATAATGACGCAGATTAACAGATGCAAATTTGAGAAAATGAAGTGTCGAAAAAGTGCTTAGGGTACCCGACTACAAAATATCTTACCTACAACTTGATTCAAATTTCCTTTTATTTCAAGTTTTTATTACAATTTCAAGCTGTTACCTACATCTATGAATTTTATAAATAGTTCTGTTTAGTTTTTCAGTTTTTTTTTCAATTTATTTACATTTTTACATATCAGCAGATACGTACATTTTTATCATACCTACTTTTCATTGTAGTGATAAGAAATAAGTAGGCATATTCTGGGATCATGATTATGAATGATATCATGATGATTAATTACTTAATTATTAATGTAAAAATGAACGAGATGATCTCACGATATCATAATTATTTCTAATGACGTTGAAATCTGTTTTACTGATATTTTTAGTAATTCTTTAAATACAGTCATTACCAGAAACTCACCGGAAAAGCCGGAAAAGTTTGTTCTTCAGGGAAACAAACTTTTTATAGAAATATGTTGTGAATTTCTCCAAAATCCTTTTCTTCTTGTCATCGTATTTAACACTTTGAAAACTTTCAACTTTCTGGGGACTTAAACTTGATGTTTATTTGAGAACTTGTTAAGCTACAAGAAGTGTTCTTCCCCTACACCTCATCGCGTTTCTAAAATGATTCATAAAAATAGAATAAAATCGAATAAGTAGTTACTAGATGGTAGCTCGAAAAAAATAACAATGCATAAATATTTATACACAATGAATATTTTACAGCATCATGGACACTGTATATCCACAACCTATCAGACTAGTCTTAGATACGAAATCAAGACGCAAACGAGGATCTCAAAATCGTTACAGAACTCAACCAGTTACATTTTCCGAAATCAAAGTACGTCTTGTTATTTACCTTAGTTCAGGTTCATCTTCATCTTGAATTATTTACGCAGGAAGTCGACGAAGAAAACGCGGACGAACAAGAGGTCGAAATAAATCGTCGTATGTCGGCCGAATCTCCAAAAGTACTCAGTAGCAAATCATCGACCAATGTTAATGCCAAATTCGAAGAACTCTTTAATCGAAAAAGGCCCGAAAAAAGGATCAGTCGCAAGTTACAAAACAGATTAGATCTTGCTAATAAATCACCCTCGAGTACGGTGGATTCACCGGAAAACGCAATTTGCCCAGAATCTGCGAATTTACTGCCGAAAATTCCTTCTAAAAATGTTGACGATTCTGGTACATCGCATTGATAATTTATGAGGTAAAATTTACATTGGAGATGTTTACTATTCGTATAGAATGTTCGATGTTGTTACCGCGACGTATATATCGCGTAATGTATTTTTCATTGTGTAGTTTTTTCTTAAGAATAACTACGTAATTGTTTTTTTATATTTTTAAATTTATAAGACTTTCAACGTAATAAATATTTCAAAATAAAGATACTTTTATTTAACTCATAAACTCTACGAAATTAACGTAAAACTGACAACTTAGATATGCATATAACTAATTCAGGTAAAAATCAACGCTCCATCAAAGCCATTCCTGTCAAAGATCAAATATGAAAAATAGGAAAATGCGAGTAAAAACTTTTAATCGATAATTCGATCGATACTTTTACGGTGATCGCGTTCTTGAGATTTTTCAACAATATCATCATGTTGATCGGAATATTCATCGTACGACATATCTCGATTATCATCTATACTATCGGAACGCCTTCTATCCATTCTGTCCAATCCTTTACTCCAATATTCTTCATCGGAAAGCGGTGGTGAGCGATCATATCTAAAATTAAAATTCATTTAATTGAAAATTTCCAACCATGAATCAACATCGACGGATCAACGATTACCTTCTGTAATCACGATCATCACGTTGTCTGAAATTCCGATATGGCCGTCTACCGCCTCTAAATCTCGGAGGGAAGCTTTTACCTCGTCCGTTATAATTACTCCTCCAATTACCACGAAATCCTCCACGGTAGTTTGGTACCCTAGGCTTATAATACGTACCGCCTCCGCGACCTCTAGGGTAATAAGAACGAGCTCTATAAGGTGATCTAGATCGAGACCTGGAATACGATCGGGAACGCGAGTATCTCGAGTATTTTCCTCTTTGGTACGAAGCACTACGACTACGAGATCGACTAAAAAAATTAACAAATTGTCATTACTTCAATCAACGATACGAACAAGCTTTAAATCTCCAATAACCTGTATCGTTTCCTCGATAAGCTTCTATCGTATCGCATTGTTTTACGAGGTGATTCCAAAGCTCTAGAGCGACTTCTCGAGAAAGGTTTCTCGGAGATATAAAAATCACGTTTAGGCGACACAGATGGCATCTTTTTGATTAGGAATCCACCGAGTTTATCTAGTACCGGAGGCGAATTCGATTTTATTGTGGATTCGACAACGACAGCGCGTTCGTTACGATGCTCTTTGCGTTCGGTGCGAGATTTCGAGGCAGATTTCGATTTGTTCGTGTCCGTCTCCGGTAGTGCTTTTTCTTCACCCCATAACGGATCAGCGCTACTGCGCTTTTTTACTCTGTTCCATAAGAAAAGTAATTAAATAATGACTTCGAGGGATGAGCAAATTGGAAAACTTACTTATTGGTAACGGTGTGTAGCTGCATTTTAAATTTCGATGCGTTTGATTCTATTTTTTGATGCTCAGTTACATGGTCTACCGCCGGATATGTTTCAATTTTCTTTTTATCTGCGAATTTATTCATGTTGTATTTATATTATTCAAATATTTTAATTATTACCATTACTTACCAACTGGTCGTTGAGGTTTTTCGAATGGTTCTGATTTTTCTTCTTCGGCGCTACTTTTACGTTTGGAGACTTTTTTCTCAACAGGTTGTTTGTCCTTTTTGGTGCTAATAATTATTATACAAATTAAATTAAGTAGGTTTATTTGTTATATTAGTTTATCGGCGAATTATCGATCGAAAAAGCAAACCTTTTCATCGCATTTTTCTCTACTTTAGAATAGTACGCGGATAATTTACTTTGTAATTCTTCTAAATCTTTCAAACTACTTAATCCTAAATATCTGAAAAAATAAACGAATAAAATAAGATAATAGTTTTAAAAATAAAGCATCAGAAAATCCCTGTACTTACTTTTCGGGTAATAGAAGATCTTCCTCATTAGTAGATTCAGTTTTATTCTTACGTTTTTTATCAGATTCTTTAATTTGTTTCTTTTTCTTTCTAGTTTCTTTTTTCTTTTCTAAAAAAATATCAAGATACTTGAAACATTGTGCTAAAAAATCTAGAAAACCACGTAAAAGAATGAATACTTTTTGCTTTGAGTTTTTTTTCTTTTTTCTTACGTTTACTTTTCTCTTCTTTGATTTTCTGCTTCTTTTTCCTATGAAATAGTTGACTTCTTTGTTTATGATACATTTGTTAGTCAACAAATAAAATTTAAATAATTACCATTTCGCAGTTTCGTCTAAAAATTTTCGAACTTTTTCTTCATAATCTTCATCTTTCTTAGTTTCTTCAAGAAATTTCCGAACCCTTAATTCATACTCATTTTCGTTATCGGTTCCAGAAGCTTGATAAACGGTCGATACATCTGAAATCACATGATAAAATACCACGATGAAATAAGAAAAGAAACCGTGACCTTAACGTAACACCCTACACCTCATTGTTATTATTTATCAAACAAACCTCCAGCAGGCATTGACCCGTATGGCAGATTATAATTCGCTACTACAGGATTTAACTGATGACCTATTTAACAAAAAATTGCACATTGTGCGTCGAAGGATATAGAACACCGTGACTATGCGAAGAAAATAATATAGACACCAAAGTAGACATTTCGAATTTTTTCAACACCGTAAAAATATTTACCTTCTTTCGGAGCGCTGGCATTTTCCAACTGAGCCATTCTTTTACTCAAAGGTGACAGCGAAATTTCTTTTTTTTGTTTTCTATCAATAGAAAAGTAATTAAGATATTTTTCGTTTCGTGTTAGTAATAAACTTGTAGTACTTTTTCTTTTTTTTCGATTTATCCGATGAACTCGAACTTGAACTGGAATCACTAGAATCACTGGATGAGTCTGAAGATGATGAAAAACTACTGCTGGAAGAAGAACGCCTGAAATGTAAAATAATTTGTATCTCTAAAGTTAAATTTTTTCATAATTTTACCTTTTACTTCTCGATTTTTTAATTTCTCGTATAACTTGCGGTTTATCGTCACCTTGTGAAAGTAATTGATTTAAAGTATTGTTAATATTTTTCATTTTACTAGTATCCGGATACACTTCTTCGATATCTTTTTTCGATAACGCTTGCATTTTATTTTTAATAAATTGTAAAGAATTACTAGCTTCTTCGTGATTTGGTATAATCGTCAAGCAGCTTTCGTAAGCGGCGATGGCTTCAGTAAATTTATCATTTTCTTCAAATCTGTAATATTTAGAATTTTATAAAAATCGTTTCAATCGAGTCCGAAGGTAATTAAACTTACGTCCTTCCATAAGCAATTAACGTATCTCCCAAGTATTTTTTAGCGTTTTGATGATTGGGATTGAATTTCAGGGCGTTCTCAAAATCAATTATAGCTTTTTCGTAGTTACTACTGTTGGCATATCTAAAATCATATTTATAAATCAGACTGAATTGAGATTTCGCCGAAATACCATTTGTAAACTTACAAAGCTCCTCTAGCCACGAGAGCTTCGACACTTCGAGGATCAATAGATAAAGCTTTATTTAGACATTGATAAGCTTCGGAAAATCGACCAGCTTTGAAATGCTCTATACCATCTGTGACGCTATGAATGGCCCATTTTGCAGCTTGAGCAATGCGTAATTCGAGAGCGCAATCCTTGGACGGAAATTTCTCCCTGTGGGTGAAATATTTAAACAATCTTTTTCAAGTAATTGCGATTACGAAAAAGATACTCACTTCAAGTAGTCGAAATGCGTATACAGTTCATTAGGTATACCTAAATGCATCATTAAATTATTTACTAAATTAGGATTTTGAAAGCTTTCAGATTTTTCTAGTAGGACGTTGTATGGAGCGTCTTTCTTTTTATCTTGATAAATTCTGCAACAAAATATTTTCGTGGTGGTTTCAATTAAATAAATGTATAATTCTTTTAAAATTAATAAAACGACAAAATAAGCTCAAACAATATCTTATTCAATCCTAAAGCTAAATACTAATTATACCTTCGGTTTCCTGAATACTTACCAATGATTATATAATTTTTATAACATAAAATATTTGTATCTATTTCGGATTATTATTTTTATTTCGATATTATTTATTTTACATTTAACTTGTCTTCTTCGAGTAACATATATATACATTTTTTTATTATTTATATTCGATTTATCCACTGTTGATTGCGGTTTCAGCTAAAATTACGAAATAGCAAATTATTCATAAATTCGCCTCCGTTAATACAAGTACAATTGAAAATGCTCAAAAAAAAATACATACCTGGTTCGATGTAGAAATCAATCGAAATGAAAATTTTGTCACAAATGTATAAATTTACGTAATTCATTTCGTAAACATTCAGATGTATTTTCTTTTAAATTTGTTATTTAACCCAATGACTCATTTAGTCAGCTGTTCATTCGTATTTTTGTGAAAATTATCAACATTCGATTCATCATCATATTCAGCAAATTATAAGACATCTTCCTTGATATTTTGGCTTTTTTTGTTTCAATTAATCAATGCTACAAAGCCATTCAACAGAACATCTCAAATATTCATCAAATCATGAGGCATTACTTCAGAACTTTACATCAATTTGGTTCGATATCATATTCATAACGCATTTTTCAGCCTCATTTTCTTTGGGCATTATTCAAACGATGTTCAAACAATCATAGAAAAAACACGGACAATTCTACCATAACTAACCTATATTCGATTGGAAAATCATCCGAATGCATTAATCCCAAACGAGGTTGATTCTCAGGGCGACAATATAGGCCCTTCATACCACAAGTTATCTTTCCAGTATCAGCACTGACTTCGAGAATTTCACAACATACTAAATCATTGATTAAAAACGCTCTACTAGTGCTGGTTTTCTTATCCACTGCCGCGATTAATGATGATGTAGGGCAGAATGCCTGAAAATTAACGGTAGATAAAAATTCGAAGATTACCGTGATTAAATTAATAAAATGTGTTTTACTCTAATGCCGACATCTGGTACACATCTTATCTCGTCGCATTCTCCGAGTAACACTTTTAATATCATACCAGCGGCGGTTTTACTCATTACCGAAGCCGCGATTATATCTCCTTGTTTAACATACTAAAATGTGAACAAATTAAGGAAAAATCTTCTCCGAAATGAGTAAAAATGCTGGTATCTTTACTTCAAAGAAGCGCTGCAAACGCTGCTCCTTTTCCACAGTCAAGAAGGATTCATATGGAGGTAGAATCGGAAAATATCCGGTATCCAGGGTTCTACTACGACATGGATCTTCGCGGATAGGTTTAGGATGTCTGTCAAATAACTGATTCGCATGTTTACAAATGAATTGTTGTAAACGAAATCGTTTACCTCTGTCTTGGAAACTGCAATAAACACGGATTTAGTGAATTTTCTACAATGTAGGTGCAATGCAACATACCTTAGCTGTTTTTGTCGTTTAGCATATTCATTGAATTGTAGACTAGAATCTAACTTCAGATTGGAGAAATTTTGATATTCAGTTTCAAATATTTTCTGTAACTGAACGCCATGAAAGTTGAGGGTTTTAGTAAGCAAAGTTTTGTTAATTTTGTCAATTTCCATTCTAATTCGCGTACTTCTTACATTACTGTTTCAATTCATTATGCACTAATTATTAATTAATCACTAATTAATGACTTCATACCGCTGATAACGTTAAAATATTTTCATTATTTATTTATTACTCCCACTCCCACTGATGCTTTGATAGATGAGAGCAGTTGGGAGGGCGTAGATAGCGCGATATTTGAAATTCTTGGATGAAACTGAATGGTGATTTGAAAATTAAATTGAAAATTTGAAAATTATGTTTTGTTGCGCTGGTCGTTGATAAAATGATTGATTCAAAAAATAGTTATCTTGTGAAATCTTTTTGAGAAGTAAAAACTAAACTACCATACAAAATTAGTAATTGAACCCATAAAAAAGTAAATTTTTCCTTTCCCAATAAAATTATTAAATATTGTATATTTGAATAGCTTTATTGATTATTTTATAACAAAAAATGAAGAAAAACTTCTTGTATATTATTTTTGATAAGTAATGCCATCCATTTGTGATCAAATAATCCAAAAATTTCAAAATTCGAATCAAAAGATTCGAAATAAAAAAAATAAAAAATGAAAATAAATTAGATAGGTAGTGTTACCTATATTTAACTTCGTTCCGCCAGTGCTGCCATTTTGTGATTTTTTAACTTCCAAGGCATTTAATTTTAGCGGTGTTTTTGTGTTTGTTTTCAGTCATTTAGTCATTTTGGATAATGGAAGTTTTCTGCAGTTTAAAATTTGCGCGAATTCCTCAAATTTTGGATATTCAGGTAGTTTTCTCTACTTAATCGTATTAATTAATATCTAATTTATATTATAACGATTCCCTTTTAGTTCGTTTTGGTAATGTGTCAAAGAAACGTTAAAGTTACGCTGTGATCATTATTGGTACTTTCGATGATAATTAGAAGTGGTCTATTACACATCGTTACAAATGGAGTCGTTTCTACCTTCGGAGATCGGCAGATTAATATACGGTTATTTATCGGAGAACAACGAAGAATTAGCTAACGCGTTTTTGAATAACAGCGCTGTTATGGAAGAATGCCGTCTGTCGAAAAACAGGTCGCGTAAATTTAGCGCCAAAGTTCAAGGATTGTCTTTAGTTGACATACTAGATCAGTATTCTATTTTATGCTCGTTGATTTTCCAACATGTAAATGGTTCCGAATGCGTTCATCGAGATGTGTTGAAATTATTGAAGAAGCTATTATATACGAAGATTCGTCAACGTAGTGAAACAATAGCTGATGAACTACTAACGCAAGAGTGCAGTTCTAATATCTCCGTTGTTAGTGATTCAATCGAAAGAAAACGTGATACAATTAATGAATCAGTGGATAATATCTCACGTAATACATCTACAATTATTAATCCTGTTATTGATGAAGTACTTTCGCATCCTGCCAGCAGTCCGGTTCCTGTTGATCGAAATGTTGAGAATATGGACATATCGAATATTTTGATCCCAGACGAACAACAAAATGTTAACGAAACAATAGAAAAAACAGTCCCTGAACGTATTGTTTTAACGGATATGGATAACGATTCCATGATTAACTCCGATCATGTTCCTGCGGTACCTGAAATAGCTTCTATAGATTTAACTGCACCTAGTCCACTTCCAGATGTTCCTAGTGTACCAGAATTAGGAGATACTGTTGTTGCCTCCGATAATCAAAAAAATCACGTCGATAAGCCGAAGAAAACGAATTCAAACGTGATTTGTAAAGCTAAATTGAGAACGGAAAAAGCTAAAAATGAAATTTGTAAACGTAAATGTAAAACTACTCCTAGTAAATTGATCAGTTCAGTTGATAAGAAAATACGTGAAGCAAACGAGCCAGATTCGAATAAAATTTGTAAATACAAATTGAAAATTACTCCTGATAAATCATACGTTTTACATAAACTGAGGAATACTGAGACTAAAGAATCCGATGGTATGAATCAAATTAGTAATGATAAACCAAAAACTATTGATAAACCATCAGTTTCAGTTCAAATGAAGTTGAATGAGACCGAAGAGGCTGAAGAGGCGGATCAGACTTGTAATTCTGACCCAAAAGACCATACAAGTGAAGCAACCGCTTTACCTGAAATTAGACAGAACGAAACTCCGAAGACTGATGATCTTCATACACCACCAGAAGTAGAGAAAACTAGCCGATTACCAGAAGTGTTTCATAATTTATCCTACGATACGAACTCTCTAAAGAAAAATTATGACACTCCATTGAAACGAAACAGAAAATACGTCTTCGGTGAAAATATTCTTTACATAAATAACAACGTCACTGCCGCGTCTACCGAACCATCTCATTTCAAGCTCACTAATGACTCTCGACCTAACCCAACAGAGAGTAAGAATACTCAAGCTCAACCGAAAATTGCTCTCGATCTGCCGATGAATAAAACGCCAAATGAGCCAGTCCCATCAAAGACGATTCCGAATGTTCTGAAATCTTCAAATAAACAAGAACCACCGAAACCTGAAACGTCATCGTCGTGGTGCAGGATCAAACCAACACCTAAATCTTCGACGAAGCCGGAAAGTAAATCTGAAATCACGAAGTCATCATCTACGTCGGAAATTAACCCCAAAGAGATGAAATTATCGATTCCCAGAGTAACGTTAACTCAAAAACGAGGTAATCTTAGTGAAAATGCAAATCTACAACGACCTCCTCCCATAATAGACGCCTGCCCTATGAGAGCTCAGAAACCCGACTCGAATTCTAAAATGCCGTGGGATTCAAAATTAAGACTCTACGCTGGCGAAAATACCCAACCGACTACAAAAACGCCCCGTAAAACACCTCGTAAGACTCCTCGGAAGTGTAAACGTCTAACAACCGGTGACAGTAGCGAACATCCGAGGAAACGGTGTAAACTCGACGAATCCCAAAGTTCCTTCAAATTGTGTAAAAGTCCGCAGAGTAGAATCGAACATGACGAAACGCCTAACGAGCAGAAATCGGATCACGAGAGAAATAAATCCATCGTAGATAATCTTGTTGAAAAAAAGACTTCAAACGAACGTTCATCGAATCACTTGGCAAGAACCACAACCGAACGTAAATCAGACCATAAAGAAAGGAATAAATCCAAAGAACGTAAACCAACTTCCAAAGATCGAAATCCATCCAACGAACATCAATATAAACTTCAAGAGAAAAAAGTATCAAAAAGTCGTAAACCAGCTTCAAAAGAGAAAAATACCTCCGACGAGTTGAACAAATCAGCGGAATATACGAATTCGAATCAAAAACCGGTAGAACCTTCATGTCGAAATTCATCCAACAATTTGAAGCCAGTTAATGAAACTGAATCGAAAAATACGCTCTCTCTGCGTGAAATGCCGAATATAAGGCAAACCCCTGAGCCACGATTTCCGCCGAATAGAAACGATCCGGTTGATACTGTCGGCGAAATTCTGAAAGCTTCTAGGAACATAGCTAAAGTTCAACCGATTAAAGTTGATTCGCCAATCGACTGTGTTGACGATTCGAATGATTCTACTCCTAAAATTATATTGGAATTTAATTCCGAGATAGTTTTATACGAAAGGAATATATCTCGTTGATCATTTTTATTATTAGAAGACTTGTTTTATTTTGTAAATTAATTTTCTATTTTTGTTTGTTTTCTCTATCGGGACCGCAGGGTTGACAAAAACCTGCGAATATAAATATTACAAAAAAAAAAAATTAAAAAATTAAAATGGTACTACACGTGTACTGCATGGTATCCGGAGGCATACCTGTGTTCAGCAGATCATCCGGCACAGAAGTAACGGTGAGTTGGATTTTACTTCGAAGAAATTCATCCCGAATAATAATTTTTTCTTTATTTTAGCCTACATTTTCCGAACTGGCGCCATTAAATGGAATCCAAGTTTTTGGTAAAGTTCACGATGTCACTTTTAAGTCCACCAAGGGAAAAGATTTTTATATTTGTTGGAAAAATTACACAGAGAAGTAAGCTTTTTATTGGATTTTTTACATAATTTGAATTTGAAAATTTCTGCTTCTTTTAAATGTGAATTTATTGTTGAAATTACTCGAATATTCGTGAAATTTAAGTTTGTAATTTTTTTCAGATTATCGGTAATTTTGGTCAGTAAACAATCAGTATTTAATGATGGAGAAGTCATTTTGAATTGTATTTTCGACGCTATGGTGCTCACGGTAGGAATGGATGAGCTGACCAATGTTAAACGTGTGGATCGTCTGAAGAAAGAAATCAGGGTTAGTACGATTGGTATTTTATTTGTGTCGTGACTCGTGGAAAATTTAAAGAAAAGTGAAAATGAGGGGCTGATGGATTTTTTACAATTTTTGATTTCTTGAGAAATTACGGTCAAGGTGAAAGCAAACGAAATTAACTATAAAAATTCAGATGGGGAGTTTTTTAATAGCAAAATAAATTAATAAATCGTGAAGAATCGAGATAAACACATAAATAAAAAATTAAATGAAAAATTGAATTTAACAAAATTACTAAACAAATAAATAAAATGAGATATGATGGTCTAATTAAATTATTTTTCAGTAAAATAAATAAAAAATAAAATAAATAAAATATAAAATAAAATAAAATTAAATTAATGATTTTTTTTATTTTTCAATAAAATAAATAGAAAATGAATGAAATTAAAAAAAATAGAATTAAAAATAAAATGAAAAAAAAAACGTTAAATACAATGAAATACAAAAATAAATGAAAATAAAATGAATAAAAAATAAAATAAAATGAAAAAATTAAATAAACGAATTTTTTTTCAAATTAGCCCTCGTATCCAATCATGGACGAAATTTTAAAAAACGCCGATGAATATTACGGTAATGACGACACAATAAATTTACTATCAATGGTCGAAGTAATGCCTTCCTCCCATTTCAACATATTACAAGTAAGACAACGCCAAATGCTTCGCAAATAAAACGCTTGAATTTCCTATCTGATAAATTTTTACATTAAATACATATATTCTTAAAGGAAAAACTAGACGAATGGTCAGAAAGCATATCTTCATTATTCTGCTGTCTCTCAATTCGAGGTAAAATAGCCGTAGCTACTCCTGCTTGGTGGGATTTATCCGGCATCGAGAAAAATTTACTATCAATTGTTACATCAATAAACAGCACCACTACTACCAACGACATTCCAGTATTTTTACCAGCGAAAAGCCCCAAGGTGAGGTTTCCCTTCATTAGTGTAAATTGCTCCCCAATCATAAGATCTTTGATTTAGATCGCTTTTCGATTGGTATCTTGCTGTTTAATTAATGATATATGGATCAGCGCCTTATGCGGTCCTGCACCATCATTGATGGATTTCGAACAAAGCGTGGCTGTTTGTTGGAGTCCAATTGTGGGTCAATTGAATGAGATTAAAACCGTTATACCGAAAGTGTTACCCGAAAGTTATAATTTACAAAATGGAATCATCGGGTTTGTTGTTTTCGTATTGCTTTTCTTCTCGTTTCCAAGTTATCGTGACTTTATGAGTGTAATTTTAGTGTCATGTTGATCAATCCTGTTATCGGCAAGTATCTCCTGTTGGGCTCCATAACGGAGAATAAAGTACATTTGGATATCCTTCGCATATTTTATTACCAAAATGTCATGGAGTTATTGAAAGATAATGGTATGTTGGTGTTAAGTAGTTGAGGGAGTTTTGGAATTTTTCCATTATTTTGTGCTGGTATTTTAGAAAAATCTTCTCACGTCGCTCGTGAAACTTACTGGTATTCGGAAAATTACAAGCTATACGCTGTCATCGAAGAAAACGATGTTCTGTGCCTTCTTACGTCATCAGTGATACCTACTCCTTCCGTTAGGTAATTAATTGAGGTTTATTTATAGTCAAAAGGAGATTTTTTCTCTACTTTTCCTTTTAAATTAACAGGTTACTAGCTAAAGATGTGTTGAGTAGTGTGATTCATGATAAAATCTTCCTTTGGTGATTAATGCTGTCTCGTGTGCCGTGTAATTGTGCATGGATTACTTCGTTTGTGTTTTTGTTCGATTCGAAAACAAAAAATTATCTGGAAGACTGATTCTTGGTTAAGTGTTGTATTTTGTTTTTTATTGTAAATGATTTATTTTTTATTTTTTTATTATTATTAACTTGTTATGTTTGCATTCTAGTATTAAAAAAATAATTTTTATTTTTTTTTAATTTTTATTTTTGGAGACGAATGAGGTTCTATTTTTGGACAATCAGCGACTTATTAATTTTCTACATATATTTACATATCAAGGTAACTTGAAGTCTTTTTTCTATCTTCTGCTTTAATTGGTTGAAATTTGGATTATTAATTTTCTCGTGGTTTTGCTTGTATTTGGGAATTAGATAGGTTCGTTATCTTAATTTTTTTAATTCTTACCATTTATAATTCGAATGAATTAATTTATTATAATAAATTAATGATGTTATATTTATAAGCATCTCGTTGAATTTGTTGATTTAATAAAATATCGATTCAATAATCAACGAAGAATTTTAAAGGTAAATTTAATGATATTAATGTGATTGCTGGTAGCATCTATTTTTTTTTATATCGATTGATTGATTTTTAATTTACTTGTATTCATAATTCATACTTTCATGTTTCTATTTCCATCTCTTTCTAAAAATCTTCCCCGTTGAACAGATTCGATTTTTACATCAGTAGAAGTAAAATCTACACAAGTCAACTCGCACAAAACACCCCAGATCTTTATGGACCTTGACAAATTGAGCAATTTGCTTTTTAACAGTTTCAGTCGTATTGAAACGTCGAGTATTCGGTTTTACTAATTAGATGCATGTGTTCGTCGATTTGGCTTTTTTAAACCACGTTTGTGTATTTTTTCAATTATTTTCGTGTTTTTTCTGCCATGCGTGCAGTGTAGGCTGCTAATGAAGCGAGAATGCGCATCTGAAGGGTGTTTTGTACCCGATGATGCATCGGCTGGCGTTTTCTCGGTGAATGTGTTTCGGAATAATGAAAAATTAAATGGTGTAGTTATCGGTTTACAGATGTAAGTACGCGTGCCATTTTGGGAAGCTGTTTTTATACGTGATTTATGTCAAAAAATTTGGTCTTTTACGTTTCGTCTTGGATTTGGTAATTTTTCTCAAAAATAAACGCAAACTGTAGGAATACCAGTCGTAAGAAGGCATCTAAAAATATTTACAAAAAAAGTTATCGTATGAAAAAGTTGCTCGTTTTTTTATGTTCGACAACTTTTGTTTGAACTTTTTCTCAATATCTTTAAAATTCGTGAAGTAATTGCATATCGGTGTTGAATCGTTTAAAAGAAGAAAAAATTCTACAAACTCGAGATTTACAAAAAAATTCGAGCTTATTTTGATGCGAAGTTGCAAAACGTTGAAAAAAGATGAAAATCAGCGAGGAAAAATGAGCTTTACAACTTTAAAAATAGTCAAAACGTATTTGTTTTATATAAAAAAAAAGGAAATTTAATTTTCTTCAAATTATAAGAGATGAAAAATTTTCGAAAATTCACTCGTTTTCGAGTAAAAATTTAAAAACTACAATTTTCTCGTGTATTACAGTTCATAGTATCCATTTTTCAATATTTCATCGCAGCGCGCTCTATGTATCGTTTCGTTGCCAATTTTTTTTTTTTGCAAAAACGACCAAGCATGTTTCATGTAATAACGTGTCTAACGAGGCGCGTCGTTATGAACGAAGCGCTACCGCATAGTGGGACATACAGATGACCGCGCGCGCTTGAACTCTTACTCGAATAATTTTTTTCTCGAAATCACAAATTTTTGGGTCATTGACTATGTAACATGTTTTGTTTTAAATAATTTAAAAATAATTTTGCGACTGTTTTGAAGTTGAAAAAGTCGATTTTTGTATGTTTTTTTAATTTTTTACTGTAACTCGGCTTGGTGAAAATTTTGAAAAAGTTTATATCAATTTTTGAAGAAAAATTCGTCGATTTTTATTCCGTTGCTATGAAAAAAAATCGTAAATTTCGTGAAAAATAAAATTTAACGCAACGTTGTCCAAACGTAACGGTCTCCTTCGGTCTGTAATAATCCTGTGAAATTTTCCGGTTCAAATCAGCACAAATCAAAGACCATTCCGAAAGACCTAGTTTCAGATTTTGTCACCAAACAAATACTCCCCTCGTCCTAGGTTGTATTTGTCCACATAAAAGACCTTTCCGCATCTCGCTACTGCATTCTTCTCATGTACGTTTTTTATTTCAAATTAGCCGACTGCTTCGACCTTATTAGAAGTACTTTAAAAATGACGATAAATGTTTGTAATACCAAACGTATATATTTTTTATCACTTTTATGTTGTCCGAAATATGCAAATGTGCTAATGTACGAGTAGAATACACGCTGAACAGGTCCCTCTTGTATACAAATCGCAACCGTTATCGTGTTGTAAATTGTTTCCTTGGAACTTCGTATGGGAAAGAGAATTACTCGGTCATTTATCAGCATTTGAAAAAGAACTAAAATACCTACTTGATACAATGAATAAACAAACGAGAGAGAGATTAAATCGTCGAATAGCAGTTTCTCAATGTCTATGATATATTTTACAATTCAAATACGAAATCCGGAATTTAAAAGAATAACATATTAAAACGAAACGCTTTATAGGCTCAACGTTGGTTTTTGTGTGTTATTAATAGCACGTGATAATGTGATTAATTGTTTGAAATAAAAGAACCCAAATAATACCATAGTAAATTCCTTAAATATATTCGAAGCTTCTTGAAAAAACAATAAAACTAGTTTTAATTATTAAACATTATGTAAATTTTTCTCGCACCGGTTACCTTGATCTGTCAACGGGTTCATTGTTCTGTCAAACTGTATTTAAGTACCGTTTCTCACGTGTAAAATGATAAGAGCTTTGGTGGGAGGAATAGGAACGCGCGCCGAAACATTTTTGAAATTTTCATCTCATTGCGTTTTTTTTTTTTTACTGCATCGCGTATCAAGCGACAGCGACGTATGCTATTTTAACTCGTTCTTTCACCCCTCCATCAGTCCTTTTTCACTTTTCACGTCGTAGCGTGAAAAAGTACGGCTACTTAAAGTCAAATGCCAGTCTTGTTGTATACGCGACGCGTACCCCCTCGATTCACTTGCCTCGTTCCGGTTTACTTAACGTTTTCTTTATTACTTTCCGTTTCAATTGTTCCAAAGTTATTATTTTTTTTGTTTTTAAATTATTTTTTCGCGTTTCCTACCGTTTTGTCGTTTCTACGATGTCGACGACTTCGTGAATGAAAGGTTTTATTTTCGTGTTGTGTATTTGTGTTGCAGCTTGCAAGGGATTTTACGTTTTGTCGACACGGGTTGGATTTGAGTGATTTATTAGCCGGTGGATGATGGTTATTTGGTAAGTACCTTTGTTACTATTTTCTCAACGTTATGGAGATTCTTGAAAGCGTGGTTTTTCGTGAAAATCGAAATGAAAATGAAATTGGTGTTTCGATATCATTTCTTTTATTTTTCTGTTTTATGAAGAAAATTTGAGTCCTGAATTTATGACCAGGCTGTGTTTTAAAACTTCATTTTATTGTTGAAACGTAAAGTAAATTTTACATCCCCTCCCCATCCCCTCCCGCTCATCCCAAATACAAATAAAAACAACCAAAAAAGTGATCGAAAAATTATAAAAAATGTAATATATTTAAAAATAATAAAAAAAAATTACGGAAAATGGTCAAAAAATGCTGTAAAAAAGTTACCAAAAAAAAAAAGTCATCAACAAATTTATTTCAGTTTTGTCCTATTTCCCTCTCTTCCCTCTCGCTTATTAAAAACCATAGAAATTTTTCCAACCTAATGACGTCACCAATTTACGATAAACTATTTTTTCATTGTAACGAGATTTGAAGATGACCAAAAATTGACGATGTTAAATTATTAATTTAAAATAAAATTTTTGCTCGAATTTTTCAACTTTTTCAACGTGTTTGAACCTTGTTGTTATGGTAATTTGTGATGTTGATCTAATTTATTCAGATTTTACCTTTTTCGCGTATTTCAATTATTCGGAAATTTTTTCCAAATAAATGAGGACTGACGTCTTCGATTTATTTGAAAAATTTGAAGATATTCTCCTACAAATTTATTCTGATCTCTTGAAAATCTTGTTCAAAATAGTGATTACGCCACGAAGTTACGATAATTAACAATCTACTCCGTCGTGATATGTGACCACGTGTTATATCATCATTAAAATTTTCATCCTCTCCTCTCCCCTCCTCTTTCTGACAATAATTTCAACTTGTATTACCGAAAATTATACAATAGTTGACGATTAAATTTTGCTATTGCATTTTACGACTTGATCATAAAACGAGAAAAAAAAAATTGGAAAAATATGCGCGACTGGATGCACATTTTTTTTTCTTTTACTAAAAAATTACTCAACTTTTGAAAAATTAAATGACGAAATAGCGGTAATTTTTTTTCTTTCCTTTCGAAAGAAAAAAGGAAGAGGAATTAATGAGACGATAATTTATTCAGATGCTTCCAATATCAACCGTAAATGAGTAATTATTCACAAAAAGCGAAGTAAGAATTAAATTTCTATTTTGGTCTTACATTGTAAAAACAGTGGAGCGGATAGGGGGAGGGGGGTTCTCGGAAACTTGTTTTGTTGATGTGAGAAATCAAAATTTTGATAAAATTTCATTACAAACGGCAAACTCTCGAAGCACATTTTTTTGAAATTAATTTCAAAATTTACTACTACTTTTTTCTGTTATTTATACGGTTAAATAAAAATTAGTTTGAAATTTAAAAAAAAGTAATTTTTGAAATTTTGGGTTTTTTCTTCCGGTAAAAGTTTCAGAAAAATGCACTTGTCAAAATTTTACCAAGATATTTTTTTCTTGAGCTAGCTTAACGTGTTTTTGCTCCTTGAAAAAAAATTGTAATTTCTGTAATTCGTTTTTATCGGCTGCATAATGTTGTAAGGGGGAAGGAGGGTGGGGTTTGAATGTATTAAACTTTGTGTTTTACTATTTTGGAATTATTTCTTGTTTTTATTTCGAGGTAAAAAAAACATTCAAATTTGTATTTTCGCTTTCCTTTTTCTGACACTTCACCATCGAAGGGAGAAATCTTCAAAAAAATGGCGTCCTCGATTCAAACGATTAAACTTCCATTTTCTCGGTATTTACTCGATATATGCAAATTATTTTTTTTATAATCTTTCTCAAGGTACTCCGGCGATTAACGTTTGTGGCGTGCACAACGTCGAACACACGTCTTCGGCACCCTATTCCCAAAGCTCGAAATCCCTCGTTGGCGATCATACCGCGTGAAAAATGATTCGGCGAGGCCGGCAGTTGGATGGAGGCAATCACCGCTTGAATTGCCGTCTGCCAAATACCATACTCGGAAATAAATCTCGACTTCCTTTCTGCGGTATTGAAACGCCGGCCGTATACTAGACACGGACGCGTACAATGAAAAGAATTACAAATGAGAGAATAAAAAATCCATTAAAAATGTTCCTATATCTGTACCCAACGGTTGGAGGTTCCTTTTACGCCTTTTTTCTTTCAGTCGCGTGTGTATGTGTGAACGGCGTACGCGAATATGGTGTATTTTGACTGCTCATTGGCACGTTAAAAAACAAACGTAGAGTACACGATACATACGCGTAGTCTAATTTCGAGGCGTATGCGTTAGAAAATAAACGTTTTACGAGTCTTCGGTCTGAGCGAATTTACGATTCGAAAATATACACGGTGTAGTAGTGTCGAACATATGTACTCGATGTGTGAATCGAGCTCCCACAAAAGGCGCACCGAGGAGATGCAGGTTAAATGCAACACGTTCGATTCATCGGAGTGGGATTTTTTAAAAATATATTTTATAGCGTGTAAACAAATCCCCGGATGCTGTTTCATTACGAAGGTAACATGTGTACTCGGATCTTCGTTTGATTATGCTACGATCTCGATTAACCTCAAAATACGCCTTATCGAATCTCTATCGATATCGATAAATCGATTCCTCGCATGAACAACCCGTACTCCGGTGGTACACTTGAATCTTGACTTTCGAGTGGAATTGCCCCCCAATTTCGCAAAGACACGACGCCCTACGAATACGACTAGACCAGCGAAACAATAGGAATTGCAATTTGGCGAATGTTGATACGTATTTTTTTACCCTTTCTTTTGTTCGAGCACACTCAAGTAAAAGCTTTCTTTTTAACGAGTAATTTACCCGTCTCGGTACTTTCAAGTTCGATTTTTAAATAGAAAAATAATTTAGCGATGAGATGTCGCGATCGTTACACTTCTGGGAAAAAATTTCTCGCGTGCTACGTCAATGGATTTATGTCGTTTTGATACAGGGTGTCGACAAATGCGTGTTGTAATGCCAAGAATATTTCAGTCGTGGTTTTGAAATGTCTTCGTCGCTGATTCTTAGTATTCGACGGAGATGTTGAGATTTTAATACTCGCTGGAGAATTTGCCGAGCCAAAATTTACATTAGACGATCGAAATGTTTTGTGATGTGCGAAGATACATTATGCGTGACAAATTACACCTCGAAGTGGTTGCTAATGGAGGTTGTAATGGTAGTTGGCAACGAGTACTATCCCTCGTGTTCACTGGTCGAGTTGCTCGTGGTTGTTGTCAATTTTCATGTTTTTTGAAATTTGGAATTTTAAATGGGTCGTTTTTTAACGCCGAGAAGGTCTAAATTGTCGACGTTATGGTACTTCTGGTGTTGAAAAAATTGCGACTTCGCGGAAAGCCAACGTGATTGAAGTACTTGTATGAATTTTGGTATGTAAGATGGAATCGTTAAAAGATTGAAAGAGATGGAATTAATGTAAAGAGGACAAAGTGCAAAAGTAATCAATTTTAAGCAGCTAACAAGATAATTAATCGTAATTGGAATTTCACCAAAAAGTATCAAATAGTCTACAACCACTAAAAATTCAAAACGTCTTAAATCGAGCGTCGAACCTGATGAAGTCCACTCCAGCGCTCCTTCGAATGGTCGTCCAATTATGGAATTAGAACTAGCGGTACAAAAAGTGGCAAGAGTGGGGGGGGTTGAAAGTACGGTTTAGCTCATTATCACTCTAACTGCCAAAGCGATTAGACGTGTGTTCTTGCGTTGGTATGTTTTTTTTTTTTAAATTTGAGAGTTTGAAGTGTCTTAGAGTCTATTTAATTGCGCATTACAGAGTTTTTTCTTTGTAGTAATCATCTTTAAATAAAAATAAAATAAGATAAGGAAACTTGTGTACCATTTAAGGTATAATTTAATAATAAACCTGAATTGGAAATGAAAAAATTATGAAATAATCGCAACCTTACTTTAATTAAAGGTGAATTATTCTATCGATGGTTCTGAAATGTGTAAGTATTTAAATCAACGAATGAGAATGTTAATTTAAAAAACGCAACGAAACTATTCTATTTTTAATTGTATTTGAAATTCACCTAGTATCTGATGTTCCACTTGAGATCACTTGTGCGTTTGTAATATTTCGTTAAATTAACTTTAAATGAGAAAAGTTACCGAAACCTTAAAAAAGTACATTGAGGTGAGATAGGTTTTCTCATGATTCGTGAATTGCGACTAAATTACGTGGTAAATTATGAGGAGTTGATTTGTAGTTTTTTTACATTTATATTGTAATTATTTTGATTAGAATTTCCTAAGATATTTTTATTATTTCTTTCGTTCTAAAATATCGACAGCAAGTGGTTTTTAAATGGATTTCTTGGAGTTAATTTTTCGGTTGGGAAATTTTAGGTGCGATTAATACTCGTATAATTTGTGTATGTGCTTTCGATTTGTAAAAAAATTCTTTATTTCGTATGATATTTTTTTATTTGTAGAATTTGACGCAGTTACACGTTGAATAAGGGGTCTTCCTAACTCCAATTATCACGATCGTGAATAGCGCTTTTCCAAACGTATGAAGGAAGGCCATTGGCTTTTCCTTCTTTTTCCTTCTCCGGACATGTTTGCTGTAATTGTAGTATACTACCTAAATAACAGAATTAAAATTTGGAGAATTCTTCACAACATTGTTACACCCTAAGGAATGACTCATGACTCACTGCTTAGGTAATTAGGATCTGTAATCGAAATAAAATGAATGTAAATTTTGATTATCCTTTTATCTACCTCGATTTTTCTTACCTCCACATTTTTCGCTTTTATCTTTAAAAGCCTTCACAAATTCTGTAAATAATTTTTTTACGTCATGTTAATCCAAATATTCGAGTATATTTTAAAATTCACGTACCCATGACTTTTTCCTGGACTCCGTTGTTGCATCTATATATCAAGCATAGTCTCATGTTGGCGATCCCTTCGGTAGCTAATTCTTCGGCTTTTTTCATTCCTATATCGATTCGATGTCATGGTTAGATTACAATGTATCAAGTGGTCCAAGGTAGATTAATATTCATTAAACATACTCTCTTCGAAAAGGTCTTTGTTGGGACCGTTTTTAGAGATGAGTGAAAATAGTCTTGATCTTGGTTTAACTGAGGTATCTATTGAAGAAGTGTTTTTGTATTTGAATTTGTTATGTGTTCGATGGTAAAAAATCATTTATTTTTCGTATTTATTTACTAAATTTGGATTCTTCATTTTCAACGCAATAACTGGGAAGTACTTGTTTTAAATGTTTGTATAGTTCCAAAGTTGTTGTCTTGTAGCAAGCCAACGAATCTGCAAATGTATAAAATTTTTATGTAGGTAGAAGGTACAAATTTCTTGATTTTTTTCTCCTTCAATATTGTATCTCGATAAAAATATCTTTAATGGTTACCTCTAGGTTCAAAATCTGAAATAAAAAATTAATATATTAATATGTGGTACATATGTAAATATCATCTTAAAAGTAGGCAATTTTGAAAATACACCAACACTTATTTCGAAAATTTTCCCAAAGTGAACACTGCGATTGATGTATCGCTGAAACAATGGCGTAAATAAGATTTAATTGTTTTCTTCTTCCCCTAGAGTGTGTAAAATGATGAGTATTTTTTAGTTCTTACCAACGAATAATAAAGCCAACGACAGCAGTGCGGAGGAATTCATCATAACTTGAATCGTCAGACCAACAAACGAGCTAGTATTGTTGAATTTTTATAAATTATTCCACATTACAGCGACGAACTCGTTTATAGCGGCGTTTTATAAAAGCTTTCCTCACGTAATTTATTTGTTCGGAAAATGGCTTCGTGTTTGTTGTTTCATAATTGTCGATCAAATGACGTATGTGTTTAGCATTTGTTAACATGTGTATGATGTGTACGTTTCACGTGGTATTTGACGGCTCTGTCTATGTGGATGAGTATGGTAGACCTTCTGGTAGTTATAATTTATGAAAAATGAGCCGTTATATCTAAAAGGGTATTTAGATATTTTGTTGTTAACAAATTACTAACGTAGTGACTGACAAAGTCGAAGCAAACCGTTTCAGGTTTACTAATTGAACATTCGTAAAAATATGTCGTTTGAGAAATATGATCCTGCGAGACTGGGAATATTTTAATTATCTAGTGTTATGCGTATGGTTTGTGGTAGGTGGACAGGTGGAGTTACTTGGAAATTTGATATTATGTCGTAATTTGTGTGTTTAAATCAATTTCACGTTTTTTTAAGAAGTACAATTTATTTAAATCTAATAAAAATTATAACTCTAAATTTATTTTAATTTTAATGATAACTCTGGCCTCACTTCACAAGAACTTAATTTGAAAAAATTTATAATTAGATACAATTAATAAGAATTTTTTACATTGAATTAATAAATCAAAGCATAGTGGTCATTTTCGAACTTTCATCATTATCATTTTTACTATCAAGATTATAATCCTTAATGTCTGAATTCTCGAAGTCAAGATTTTCCAAATCCGTGTTCAGGACGGGTTCAGCATTGTTTTCTTTCTTTTCCATTTCATCGTCTTTGGGTGTTTCTGTTGTTTCCTCAGCGTTAGTTTGAGCTTCAGTTTCATCTTTTGATATTTCCATATTCAACTTAATATTTGATGACTCACTGGGATCATCTTCTATAGATTGTTCATCTTTTATAAACCCTTCGTTTGACTCTAAAGCTGATATGGGATTTATTGAGTTAGATCCCAATGGTATAGATTGATCTTGGAAATCCGTCGTCGGAACGATTGTTGGAGTTGTCGAAGCATTTTCGAGTGGTGAAGTTTGATCGGTGATTGAGGAATCATGCTCAAGTTCTGGGTAGGATGTGGTGGTGTCTTTGAGAATGGGATTATTGTCCTCGATTTGAGGAGAGTTATCCAATAGTCCTGCATTGTCGCCTTCTGTTGGTAAATCTTGCGAGGCCTCGGTAGACATGGATTTTGAATCGTCGCCTGGTAATGGATCTTCTATTATTTTTGTCAAAGATGCAGCAGGACTTGTTTCGTCGTCAAGTTCTGCCGGATTTTCCAAACCTGAAGTGGTAGAGTTAATTGCGGCTGTTTCTTCGGATGGATTATTATCTGATAATTCGTTTGAATTTTCGGAAGAATTGTTATTTTCTGGCATCTCTAAATCTTTATTTTCGATTTCCTCAGACGAGTTGCTCTGACTATCATTCGAAGAAGTTATGAGATCATCATCTAATCCTTGATCTTGTTTGGTATTGTCAAGTGGACCTTCTGGAGCCACATCGAGTGTGCTCGTATCAAGTCTTTCCTCAGACAAAGGTTCCGAATTTTCAATTTGCAAAGGTGTTGTTTCATCTTGAGTATTTGTGAGCCTTTCATCGAGATACATTGGTTCTAGTGAAAGGGGAATTGTGTGATCATCTTCTGAAGTTTCGTTGTCGTTAGTGGTACTTGATAAATCGTCTGTCAACGATTCGTTCAATGGAGGTTCTGAAATATCTTCAGAGGTTACTACGTTTTCGTTAGTTTCAGGAGAATTATCTGAGAAAGAATCAATTGATAGAGGTATAGAGGAGTCTTCAGATATTTCATTGTTGTCTTGAATTTGAGGCACATTTATAGTTGATGGATTGTCGAAAGAGGTATCATTTTGTAGCGCCGTGGAAGATTCTTGTTCAGGGATGTAATCGTCCTTCGATAAGTCTTCATCGCCCGGTGGAGTCGTCAAAGTGTCTTCGGGTTTTATATCATTATCATCCACCCGCAGTAACTCTTTTGTCATAGAATCATCTTCAGATGTGACTTCGGGTAATTCTTCCGTGAAGTCATCATTTTCTTGGATTTGGGACGATTCCTCCATTGCAGAATCTTGCGTCAACGATGCATTTCCATCGTCAGAAATGACTTCGGGTAGTTCTTCTTTGAGGTCGTCGTTATTTTCTTGGATTTGGGACGATTCCTTCATTGCAGAATCTTGCGTCAACGATGCATTTCCATCGTCAGAAATGACTTCGGGTAGTTCTTCTTTGAGGTCGTCGTTATTTTCTTGGATTTGGGACGATTCCTCCATTGCAGAATCTCGCGTCAACGATGCATTTCCATCGTCAGAAATGACTTCGGGTAATTCTTCTTTGAGTTCGTCGTTATTTTCTTGGATTTGTGACGATTCCTCCAATGAAGAATCTTGCGTCAACGATGCATTTCCATCATCAGAAATGACTTCGGGTAATTCTTCTTTGAGGTCGTCGTTATTTTCTTGGATTTGTGACGATTCCTCCAATGAAGAATCTTGCGTCAACGATGCATTTCCATCATCAGAAATGACTTCGGGTAATTCTTCTTTGAGGTCGTCGTTATTTTCTTGGATTTGGGATGATTCCTCCTTAGGAGAATCTTGTGTCAGCAATGTATTCTCATTCTCAGAAATGACTTCGGGTAATTCTTC
Source organism: Maconellicoccus hirsutus (assembly GCA_003261595.1). Taxonomy (NCBI): domain Eukaryota; kingdom Metazoa; phylum Arthropoda; class Insecta; order Hemiptera; family Pseudococcidae; genus Maconellicoccus; species Maconellicoccus hirsutus. Next base: position 89,703 of record QBDW01000710.1, read on the forward strand.
CATGAAGTCATTGTTTTCTTGGATTTGG